>PVHY01003788.1:0-102565 GCA_004024945.1 Uropsilus gracilis
TGTACCTAGAAGAAATCATTCTAGCAGAAACGAGCCAGATGGAAAGGGACAGAAACCAAATGGTTTCACTAATATATGGTCAACCAAATGAAACTGCACAAGAGGAGAATGGGGACCAGCTGGAGCGGGTGGGAGGGGGAGGTGGTGGGTGACCCCCAGGGATTGAAATGATGTGAAATATAGATAAATAAATAAAAAATAATAATAAAAAAAAAAGCATACCATTCCTAGTGGTTTAATGCCTCATCCTTATGAACTCATTTAACCTTAATGGCCCCCTTAAAGGTCCTATCTCCAAACAGTCATATTAAAACTGGGCAGTTCCTAGGGAAAGGGGAGGCTTTGGTTCCCTGCCCTACCTAAGGATTTGTGGAGCTGAGCAGAGGAGAGAAGCTGGGGAGACTGGAAAAAAAGAAGGAAATAGAGGCAGCACATGTTGCAGAAGGACACATGAAAAAGTTGTGCTGGTTTTTTTGGCCACTCACTCCTAAGTATAATAGTATCCTGCCAACATTAGATCAAATTCTCCAATATATTTATAATAGAAACAGCTTTAAAACTTCAATGAAGTAGCATAACATTTCAGTAGCTACTGTGTGCTGACTAAAAGCTTTAGCCCTGAGCACATTCTGCCTCTCTTGACATGTTTTAGCCATTTTCTCTTTAACTACCCTACTTATTTGCATTCTGAGGCCTGTGCATTTGTTGTTCATTTGGCCTCAACTGTTTTTTTCAACAGCCTACTTGTAGTTACTTTCCAATCAGATGTTATTATCTTTGAAAAGGCTCAGTTAATCAACCCAACTAAAACAAACTCCTTCTCTAAAGCAGTGAAACTTTATCAGTCATCTTATATCTACCATTCATAATATTTGTATCATTTCAGTCTATAATGATCTTACTTGTGTATTTGTTAATCATCAGCTCTATTCTAAAGGTCAGAGAGTTTCTGTTTTAAGTTTTTTTTCACAAGGACATAGAGCAATTCTAGGTATATATTTGTGAATAAATGAATGTGTTAAGCCCTTCCAACTACACATAGATACTCTATTTTCAGAAGAGATAATTAGGCTTGAGAAAATAAGTTGCTCTAGTTGCATAGTAAATCCTAAAGTTGCAGTTAAAAGTCATATCTACTTAAACTTTATAATTTGTCAAGTTAATATGTGCACTTTAAAAATGTTCTCTCTCCCTGTAAATCAGATCTCATTTCCCTTTCTGTTTCCCAGAAAGAATCCATTTTGAATTCATATCATTGTTGAAAAATGTGTGGAATCAAAAGAGTACTATAGGAGAAACTTTTTTCACGTATCCTATCAGAAGCCAAAGGCTATTGTCTTTCCTATCATTTATTGCAATTTCATATTTTATTATCATTGTTGTTCCTGTTACTGTAATTACTGCTCACAGTAAATTAGGATTTCCATCTTCTCTTTCAAAATTAATATAAACATCCAATGTGGCAACCAACAAAGCACTCTTGTAGAATCAAACCTTTTCCCAATTTTAGTTCATGTGAAAATTATAAAGGAAAAATGTGCTTTGATGTACACAAGGTTTATCTTGGTATGATACCTTAACAATTAAACTAAACTTTTTCATTGTAGTATTACCTTTCCAGAAAGTATTATAATGAAAAAAAAAGCTGAAAACAAAATAAGCCCCATCTATAGATAGTCTCATACAGAAAAGCCAAAGATAGTACAAAGATGAGTAAAGTAATATCTATCTAGGATAGGAATTCTAGATATATATTTGAAGTCATGCTGAATATGCCCTAGAGGATTCCTCTTTGTGACTTTTGATTAGGATTTAAATGAATTATTTCAATGTGAAACCCAAGAAACCCAAGAAAAGTTACAGTAGTTGCTGATCATGTTTAGATGATTCCAAAAGTACTTTCTTCTTGACTAGTATAATATTTCACATACACACATTTATGTGTATGTATATATGTACATATATATTTATATATATGTACAATGTGTACATATATATAGATATATATTGTCCTTCTTGCCTAAGATCTAGAACAGAGTGCCTATCGAAGCTGAAACTATATCCTAAAAGGTTAGATCACCTTAGAATTAATTGTCACAGTTCTGAATCTTGTCTTCATATATAAATGCTACAAAATAGGATTAGTTTTAGAGAAAATGAAACTCAATAAAAAAAAAGAAAACAAGACCAACGAAATGGTACATATATTTATAACTGCACACCAGGCTTATGGCATAATGCATTACAGTTTCACAAACAATCGATACAAATTATTGGATATAAAATTACTTTTTGATGACCACTGTGAAAATACAAGCTGTTCAAGTCATTCCTCACACTATTATTGATTTTATTCTACTTTTTCTATTGCATTTTAAAGCACTTGATGTCAATGTTTAAGTCTCTAGTCTATGGTAAAATAGTGAACAAATTCATGTACTTTGAAATTGTGTAAGGGATATCAAGGAAGAAAGAATTCTTGAGAAAAATTTTTTCCTGGAATTTTGCATTCTAACAAGCAGCTCCTCTTTGAAGATGAAAATGTTTTCAAAGTCACACTTTCATAAACATTTGAAATTATCCAGCATTTTAACATTTGCAGTTATTTTATCATTTTTCTGTAGTATATTTTTACCTAAGTATTAGTAAAAGCTAGCAATTTGTCTGTCAAACATAAAATCACACACAATTGTTATTTTTAAATGAAGTATATTCTGTATTTTAAACTCCTAATATCAAGTAATATTTAATATTAATTAAGACTATTTAGATTTAGATGTGTTTGGCTGCATGATCTATCATGGTAACACTTAATTTTCAACAAAATATTTCAGTCCGGGATTCTTATGACACAGGTGCTAAAACTGAATTTTTCATGCCCAGATTTTATCTGGGAAAGAAGCAGGAAAAGAGAAAGAAGCAGGATTGGATAAAGGGCAAATTTACGTTGCAATGTCATTAAAACAAAAACTTCAACAGAAACCTCAGTGTTAGTTCTGAAGCTGAGAAGACCCAGGCAGACTCATCAGAATTTAAAGAAGGGATTTTATTTCATCAATCAGACCTTAGATGAATGTCAACCTGAGAAGGAGAGGGGTTGTGAGCTCAAGCTAGAAGTTTATTTCAATAAGTCTAGTTTCTTGAATGACTTGAAGAAATGAGTGTCTTCACCCTAAAGCAGTGACCTGGAGACTATACCCAGCATGCCATAAGTTCTGTAACAAAATTTTCACATAATGAGATCATGCAACTAAGTATTATCTGCATACAATAGCTTTCCAAACTAATTTTTTCTACCTCTCTCATCTTCCCCTCCCCCTTTCTTTTGCTCCCTCCCTCCTTCCCCACTTCTCTGAAAATAATTTCCACTTAGCTTTCTCATTCTGGCCATAGTTAATTTCTCCCTGAGCTTCTATTTCTTTATGAATTTGTTTCTCTGTGTATTTCAACATTACACTTTGATTCAAACACACTCAGGAAAACCTAGTCAATTGTACGCAAAATGGTGATCTTAGAAAGTTTGGTGTTGGTAAATGCTAAAACAGTTTTCAAAATAAACAGGGTCCTTACACATTTTAGTTGATTTTTTTCATTTGTGCTATTGATTTAAATAAGTAAAAAATATGTGTGATGTTTTAAACATTAAAAATTGTAAAATTATGTTTCTGCATGACTGCACAGTATTAATATATCATGGAATTGATGCTTACTAAGTACTCAGAATTATATTATATACTTGTCCTTTTACTCTTTGAGTCCATCTCACCTACTTTCTCCTGAGGACAATACTCTAATAATGGCATTGTAATACTTTTGAATTTTGTCATTCACATTATTACACTTCTAAAATTTCTGTTCTGAAAATGTCTTAAATGTTAAATTTCCTCTAGTTTGAATTATTACTATTATTATTAATGCATAGTTGATCAAAACAGCATGCTTAAATGCTTATGAAGTAAAAAGCATAAAAAAGATTTTTTGAAGAAATGCTGTCAGATTTTTAAATTTTGGTTTATTATACAGATATTTAATTAGTATTTGGCCACAAAAACAATTGTATCCCTAAGAGAGATGCAGACCCTAGGAAATGCTGCTAACAAAAAATGAATGTTTTAAATGAAAATTCAGGGGTTTTTTTGTTTTTTTTTTTTTTACTAATACTAATATCAGTAGAAATATTGAGCATATTTGATCATGCAATTCCTCACCAATTCAAAGAGAAGGATAATGAGGGTAAATTAATATATGAGCATCACCGACATAAAATATGGGGAATTTATTTAACATTTCTTCTAATAATTTAGTATCTATATCCATCTGGTTATAGTATATCAAACTCACATTTTTTATGCTTCAGATTAACTCTCCTCTTATACCCTCTTCCCTTTGGTTAATTACCTGAATGGAGACTGAGAGTGGAATATCTGAGATTCTCTTCAGGGAACCAAGGAGATCTATAAAATACATCCTACAGCATTTTCCTGAAAGATAATATAGGAAATTTGACTCACCCCAATAAAATATGGAAGCATGATGTTCATGGAAAAGCAGGCATAGACACTGATTCTAACCACATGGAATCCTCTAAACATTTTAGCGTTTGACCAGCCAAATCAATAACATCTCACTAAAAAATGGGCCTAATCAGAGGAATGAGCAGCACATGACTGTAACTAAAGGGGAAAGAGATGGAAATAGACATTAGCACTGAATATTGTTTATTAAGTAGTTTTCAACTACTTAATCAAGATATATAATTATAAGCAACAAGGCTACTATCTGCATCAGTTAGTGAGTACATTGAGGCAGGGACTGATTCCTACTGTGGTTCTGGCATGAAATATAAACTCAATGTTTTTAGATATTTCTTTTTACATATGATGTTCATTCTTGACTCAATTTTAATAAGCTCTAATGTCAATGCAGGTCACAGTTAATTTCCACTTTAAAAACAAAATGCAGGGAAAATTCTTTTCTGTTTTCATATATACATTTGCCAAAAAAAAAATTTATAATAAAATTCTTAATCTTTGTGTTTCTTTTACCTCTTAGGAAATAATTGCTTCCTTAAAATACCACTTTCACATTGGTCATCTACTTAACTTATAGTTTCTCTAATAGATCTTTTAAAGTTTCCACTTTTATGAGCTACTTCACAAAGACAGGATTCACACATATCAGTAATGAATATGATTTTGAAGTATTTGTGGGTAAAAGAAGTACAACAAACATTTATTGGTCTATGGAATATTGAATTATTCTTAAATAACATATATGTAAATATATTCACAAATGATTAATAATTAACAATGAAGATAAGAATAAGAAGAGTGAAAAGAGGAAATTAGCATGAATATCCTGTCAGCTGGGGATAATATGGTCATCCTGAGGTTTAAAATCGTACAGCTGCTTTCTGACCTTCTTATGATACTTGTGCAAATTTCCAGTCACACTTACTATGCTTACATTCCAAGTCTTGCTTACATCCTCATATAATTTCCTGGTTATTCTAATCCTAATGCCAACACCATTTGGCTCTTCAGCATTGCATTTGAACTTTCAAAGCTGATTTCAGTTTCCATCTGCCAATCTGGTAGCTAGCTTTATTTCCTCTTTTTATCCTTTCTTTTTCCTTTTCCTTCTTGCTATCTTTCTACAAGACTTAATTCAAGAGACTAAAGCTATGCAAGATACCTGTCCTTATTCCCTGTGTGTTCTGTATGATGGTTGTTGTCACATGATTCTTGTGTGGTAAGATCTTTTCAGTGCCCACGTCAAATGCCAAGATAGCTGAAACTAAGTGCTATCCTACCTGTTATGTATCCTAAAACTAACATACTGCCTTATAACTATCAAGTATAAAAAAGCATTTATAAATAAATAATGAAATTTAAAATATTTATCTAATCAAAGAGGCAATATTTATCCTTTAAAGAACACATGGGGATTGAACAAGCCAACAAACTATTTTTCTAGAAATACATCCTAAAATCAAGCACAACATTTGCAATAACAATGACAAGTTATGCTTCTCTGACAAAATTCAACCATTTTAACTGATAAGATATGAAATCATATCTATATAGATCACCCCCTCTTTATTCCTCCCAGTGACACACTTAAGCGAGAGAAATGTTTGGACTCAAAGAGTTAAAAATTAAATATAATAGAAGAGAGAAGTGACAAGCAAATTCAATATTGAATAAGTACTCTGTAAAAACTCAGCTAGTTCCATATATTTATAGCATTTAATCCTGTAGTTTAAAAAAAAAAAGTTCTAAATTTGCTACATCGCTTGGGCTCTGTCTATAAAATGTAAATACATAGGGTTGATTGAAGAGTCCAGATGTTTTGGTGTGATATAAAAACATCTAGACTACCAAGTACTTCACAGTAATAATTGTACTTTAAATAGCTGATAGAATTATTTTATTGTTGACAGTTCTTGAACCTTAATTTGGGTGGAATATTGTTCTCTTAAAGATTCATTTTGTTCTCTGAAGATTCATTTTTCTCATAGAATACAATAAAATGCACTCAGGCCTCCAGCTGTTTTTTATCGAAACTTTGTTTAAGGCTTGTGATACAAAACTTTCATATCTACACTTGCTACAAAACTACTAGAATCCTTTCTTCCCCTCTACTACCAGCCAGTTTGGTGTCCCAGAGCTGACTCCATTGACATAACTCTGGCCTCAGTTCTTTCATCTATATAATTGAAACTTTGGCTAGGTGATCACCAAGGCCCTTTTTGTTCCTATATTCCATGATATTATACTTAAATCCCACCTAAAATAAAAATGTAACTGTGGTATCCTTAACTCAGCAAACTTTTGATTTCTGTTCCTCCAACAGACAAAAGAAAAGGTACTGATCTGAGCTTAGTCTTTTCTGGACCCTTGTAACACAATATATCCTATTCCTATATATTTAAACTTTTCCGCTAACATTCAGTAACTTTTTAGATTTGATTAAAGAGAGAGTGGATCATTCATATCCTGCACTTTTTCCCTGTGTAACTTTTCTCAAGCATTTTAATTCCATCATGCATCATTTCCTTATAAGCATGACTGGTAATCAAAAACGTAGTGACTCAGAGACTCAGATCTGAGTTACCAGGCTGCTAGCAATTATAACACAATATTAATTGCTAGTGTTTATGAAGCAAAGATTACAAAGATTATAATGTCACTTTATAATATTATAAAGTGTCACTTTATAATATTACAACCCTATGATAGATGAATTATATTATAATCTTTTTTACTGATGAATAGTAAATTGTAGAGGGAATGTAAATACTGGTAAGTAACAGATTCAGCACTATAAATTATTAAAATATTTTTAATATTTCCAAAATACTGTTTCTAGAGGGACTGCAGAATCTAGAGTTAATGAACATGGGCTTTCTGGAACCTAACTTGGCTTCCACGGTAAAATCATCAAAATAGAATACATCGAGGGACAAAATATTCCCATGAGTCACTACTATGTTATCATTTAAACTTCTTTATCTGACTTAGTGCTTTTGACGCTACATCTAGTACTTAAGTTGTAATACTTTGTCCAAATTGGAACTGCAAGAAGAGGGGAGAACAGGATCAGGGAATTTGGATATATGTAGCATCATCATCATTGAAGTAGTCATCAAATGCCTCATCACTAGCAATCATTTCAACAATAAGATTTTCTAGAGCAAAATTTACTGATATATTCAAAATTATACCATCAGATATATTTCTTCAGGGCAGTTTTATTTTATAGTGAAGTTCATTTATATTAAAGGAAGTGTGGGTGTCTACATTTGAGAGAAAGCTCAAAAGGAAGGGAACAAGGAATGGGCTGGTTATATATTGAAACAGCTCTCTACACTACCGCTGCAATAAATAACAAAACACCTTGCTAGCCCTAACTCAGTGACCTCTCTGAAAGAACAGCATTTGTTCATCCTGAGAAGTGAACCATATCTATATGATGAAGAGTTAAACTTTGTTTTCATGAGCTCGCTCTATTAAAAGAGGCTCAGGGCAGGACACAGGTTGATATACTGATAGTCGTCTACTTCAGAAGAGTAAGCAAAATGAGTTATCACACATTAGAAACTTGATGGACATCCCTTATTTTTACAGGACTCCTTAACAGATTTTAATATACTTAAAGTACCCATTCTCTTGGTGTATTTCTGAATAGTTCCTAAACATAATTTCTTTATCCAGTTTGAGGAGAATTTCTACAAATAACCTGTGATATCTTCACAGATTACCTTTCAAATAAACAAATACAGCTTGGAGAACACAAAGTAATCATCTGACCTTGGACTGTTTGGTACTTAGCAATGTTCAAAATATATGAAAGGTGAGGGATGATTAGGTATTCAGAATTTGTGATGTTAAGGGATTTTAGAAAGTCAGTAATTGAGTAAAAGTTGAGGTGAGAGGTAATGAGATGGTCAGAGGTAGATAAAGGCGTCAATTAAACATATTACCACATTATGAAAAACAGTAATATGAGGGACTAAACATTTAGTGATCGATAGCTAACCATCAGACAATGTCCAATAAGACCCAATGGAACATACTAAATCAGGATAAAGAATGTCTTTGTAGACAGCAAATCTATTTACATCATTATGTTTTCAATGTGTGTGACTTTTTTACAAGCTATTTAGCTTTTCTGAACCTCAGGTTTCTCATCAGTATAATAGAAATAATTACAATAACTGTTAAAGGAGAGCTTCTTCTGTGAACTACACATGCTATTCATGAAGTATATAGTATGATGATTGATATTTAATAAATCCCAAATCAACTATATATTTGATGGGAAATGTATAACAGATTCATTGACATGATTATCTTGCAAGACTGCAAAAAGAAAGGTGAAGCTGAAATAAGCTCCAGTCTAAGATTATAACTACTGTGAGTCAGTAGTTGTGACTATAAAAAGGTCTTATATAAATCAATTCATTTGTTTAAATTACATTTAAAATTTTGACATAATATGAAAAATTCATTTGGGGTTAGATAAAATCTACAATTTAAGTCATGGAATAATTTATATGATTAGGATGGTGATGGTGGCAGTGGTATTAATAATATTGTTGATGAAAATAGCTCCTTTCATTTATTAACTTACTATATCCCAATTTATTTTCTATGTGTATTACCTGGATTATTTTATTAATCTTTCCAAGAAACCTGACTCCGATACTAAAATTCTTCCTTATCTACATGTGAGGAAAGCAAAGCACTGGAAAGTTTAGTAATATTTTCAAATTTCTTGTGGCTAGGATGTGTTACAGTCTAAATTTAAATTCACTAGTTTGGTAACAGAAATTACAATTTTCAAAATGATATAATGCCTCCCATATTTATTCAATTGCATCCAGTATTTGATTTTTTTCCTCTTATCTACATATATTACCATAAACAAGCCCAACTAATTTCAACTGCCATTTCCTGCTTAAATCTGAGGTTACTGAACTCTACAAGGAGTCTAAAAACTTTCCCCTATTGCTGCACATAGCTCTTCTCTTATTGTCTAAAAGATTAATGTGGAAAGGTTATTAGATATGACTATCAGGCAGTAGAGGCTTAATATCTTTCCAGTGAAACTGGGGTGACAGATATAAACTGGTATTTATATCTTATAAACAGATATACGATTAAAGCTATGTTGGAAATAATGGGGTTGAGAAAATAGGAAAAATGAAGCTAAGTATTTCTCTGAAAACATTATTTATATCAAACCTTTTCTCCATCCTTTCATTCTATTATTCTATGCACTATTTGTTGACTCTCCAAAATTAGAGCCAAGGAGCAAAGGTAACAGGGATTTTGATTATATGCTATATGGCCAATTAATTGTAATCTGTTATTGGCTTCTTCCCTCCTGAGTTTCAATAAATACTTGCAGTATTTACAATAATAAACATTTTTCTCCATCAGCAAAGATATATTACTGAAACTCCCTTAATGCCGAGCACAACATCTCTTCTGATGTTGTGATTCTTCCTTAGATTCTTAAAATTAAGAGTCATCCTTAAGATTTTTCATTAGTCTCAAGATTGTAATAGATCTACCAGTCTTTGGAAGATTCTTTGAACTTTCAAATGATCAGCTTTAGTAAAGTTGGTTTAGGCCTCAAGACCAGATCCCTTTTTTGTGGTCCAAATCTGGCATAAATGGAACTTTCCTTTGATAAAGTGTCCAGAATGTGTACACTAAAAAGGTGCTCCTTTTGCAGGTATGTATTAATAGCATTAATATATTTCAAACTTAGAAGCAACAGAGAATTCTAGAAATTTCTCCTTGAACTTCTTGCATAGTTTGGAGTGAAGAGATGCAATGTTTTCTACTCAAATAACTATGACAACACAAAATAGTCATGCACAAAAATAAATCTCCTAAAGAATTTTCTCAACTGGCTTCTTTAGTCTTTTCTTTATATTTATATGATGTTTAGTTATGGCCTAATGCTAGACAGAAAAGGGCAGAAACTATTTTATCTACATTGTAAACAGTATTTAGAAGAAGCAAACTATAAATAAGGGAGATGTAAAAATGCACCTGCTATTTTACATATATTTTCTCTGTCTACAAACTATTATGTTAGCTTGATATAGCTTCTTATGGAATTTTTCTTTCAGCCCTATCATTTGGTCTACATTTTTGACCTTTTCTCTATACTAAATTGTCAGTGCCAAATTCTATGACCCCACCTGCATTCTTTAAGAAAACAAATAATGGAAGGAAAATAGATTCAGAACTTAAAACTCTTCTGGTAGTATACTTTTCTTTATAAAGTTCACTTTTCTTCTCTTAGTCTCAGCTATGCCATATATTAAAGTGTATGATGCTGACATTCCTCTTCTAGATTCCAATTTTCCAGTTTTTTAATTCCATTTCCGTGATTTTCAAGTTAAAACCAAATGAAAGTTACAGACTACCAATACAATTAGTCTCAATGCCAAAATATGTAGCAAAAATTATGGCACCAAGACAGAATAGGGTAAACATGATACTGTTTTTAGATCAAAGAGTTTGTCTTTTTATTCAAAATTATGAAAAGTTGATTTATGGCTATAAGCTGTGCTAGAAAATAGACTGGAAGAACAAAAATAATGTATCATAACATAAAACAGACCATTTTAACTACCTACACAACATTATTTTACCTTTTGCCTCCAATATAATGAAATACAATTTCTTTGAACGTCTATTTCATTAACATTACATTGAACTGTAGTGTGCAGCATTTCATCATAGGTTAAAAGTTATTTGCTATAATGTAGATAAATGATTTGCATAGGAAAAAATGGATATGCTTCTTTTTAAGATACATGCTGCAAACAGTTAAATATGATTTTTGTTTGTAAGTAAAGCAATACATAACTTGAGATTTCACTCATTTTTTTCAACATTCTCTCTGAGATTAAATCAGTGTTGCTACTAATAGTCACAGCTTAGTGAACCAAGAAAGTAACAAGAAAGGATACCTTTCATTTGAGCTAGAAAAGTTACTGTAAGTCCACCTCTCTAACTTGTGCAAAGATCTATCTCTCTTGTTTCTGCTACCTGTTTTGTTTTGTTTTTTTCATACAAAAGTTTCATGTTTGCATCCTAATTTTCTAACCTTGAGTGCTGGGGTCTTCCATATATTTAATGAAGTCAGCTAATAAATCTCAGTTCTCCTCGAGTAAGCAATCCTACTGCAGACTCAGCTCTCTCTCTCTTGACTTTCCTGGAGTCCAAATAAGATTTGTGCTCTGACAGAGTGAGCATTTACTTTATCAGAAAGCATATTAGGGTGGGCATGTCTCAGCATAATGTGCAGCAGAATCAGAGAGGATGACTAATTTGTCCTGCTATTAAGCAGATAATAAAATGATTTAGGCATGTAGATATGAAACAGCCAGCACTTTAGGAATTATATGTAGCATATTTCATCCTAAATGGAGCCAAGTCTAAGAACCTTTTATGTCTTAAGTGACATTTACAGGAAAGGCAAGGCTTTACCCAGAACTTAGCTGTGTTTACATAAGATGAGTTAAGAAGATAAGAACTAAGAATCATTTAAAGGTAGTGTCAGTTATGTGCATTTTGTAAATTTTATTTTATAGTGACCTAGCTTTAGTCCTTTTCTTCCATGCTTAAAGGTTTTTAAAAACAGCACATTGTTAGGGAACACATACAAGAGAACGTAATATAAGAATATTTATTATAATTATATTCTAAATAAAATGTACCAGTCATAAAGAAACTTGTTAATTGGATGCATGCATGTGGATCTGTGTCTATACAGAAAACACTGATTATCTGTAAAGATTTGGCTTATGCTTATGAGATCACCCCTGCTATGATTCTAAATTTGTGTACTCTTACTTGAAGTAATTTGAAAACATACATCAAGAACCTTAAAAATGAAAGCATTTTTGAAATGGCAATTCTTCTTTACAAGACCAATTAAATGTCTTGAAAAATCACCAATGAATTAACATATTGCTCTTATCAGAATAATTTATAATAAAATAGTTCCAGAAATATTCAAAATATTTAACAGGAGGAATAACTAAGTTATAATACACCCAAAAAAGACAAATGGATAAAAAAGATGTGGCATATGTATATATGTATATATACACACAATGGAATATTACTCATAAATTAAAAATGACAAATTTGATGAATTTATGATAATATGGATGTACCTAGAAGAAATCATATTAGAGAAACAAGTCAGAAGGAGAAAGACAGAACCCAAATGGTGTGAGTGGGGAACAATCAAAGATTACAAATATTGGAAATATATACATATATAATATATTAAAAAAGATACTATCAGTATTATGTTTTAAAGTTTCAGTTACATGGAGAAAATAGATACTAAAAGTTTTAATGAAAAGACCAAATTCATACATAAGGCATAATATACAGACATATATATATATATATACATATATACATATACAAAGTTACATATATCTTATGTGAGTGATACGGAAACTAATTTTGTTCAAATAATCACTTTGTTTTTCATGAGCTGAGTTGAAAGTAGTGGACAACAATTTACTAATCACATTTCCTTAAATGAAAATAACAGTTAAAATGCTTAAGGCCCTTTGGAAAAATGATCAGGTATGCAGTCATAATTCAATAATAAAAGTCTAAAAGACACACACAGTTTTGTACCTGACTTAAGTTCTCCTGAAACTTTGAATTATCTCCATCTATATATGCTCTATGAAAGAATTTTTATAAAGTATAACATTTTAAAGACAAAATATTTAGTTTCAAATAAATTTTTTCATTTCCTTTTTTGTTAGCTTTCATAGAGTTGTACATCATTGTGAAGGTAGTCATAACTTTTTCTCTGAAAAAAAGTGATTTCAAAGTAGTTTAAAGAGTGAATAATTTTAAGAATCTAACTTTCATCTATAAGATTTTAGAATCATGATTTTAGAAAAGCAAAATGATGACTGTTGTACAAACATTAAATGAACAATGTCAAAGATTTTCTTCAACTTATTAATGTGTAGAAGAAGTAGTGGTTTATGGAGACTAGTTCAAATGAGAACTTGCCTTGCAAATATTAACATTCTATACTGAAGAAAAATCCATTTCCTGTGTTAGCATGAAAACTTTTCCATTGCTCCCCATTTTCCACAACTTACCCTCTGCTCCTAATTAAGAATAGGCTGGACAATAGAAATTCATTCAAAGAATATGATAATGAATTCCCAGAAATCGCCTTTGCCCATTTCCAATTTTTCAACACCGTTTCCAAAAGCCTCAAGTATTATTTCTTATAAGGGGGAAGACATTGATTTTTTCAGATGAGAAAGAAAAGTACTTTATACCATAATCAAAATGCATCTTCCCCACCAATTATCTTCCAAAAATCACACACCTGTTTGTCGCCAGTTGAAGCGACCTAGGTTACTATTTCCAGCGTTCTTTCTTTTGCACTAAATTTAAGAGAGTATATTACCTAAGGAATTTGGAAGAATCACCCACCAGTAATTAGAATGAAAGCACAGGTTGATGTTTTGAGTGTTACTGCTTTGTTTCCTGATGCAAAGTGTCTGCCACAGTGATTCACATGTAGTACATGAAAATGAAAATCTAAGAAGTCCTTCTTTTTATTCATATGTTATGATCCCCTAGGGATATTAGATGCTACACTTCCTAGAAACAGAAAGTAAAGCTTTTATTCTAAGTTGGCAAGTAAAATATTTTTTCCACGATAACTCAATTTAAAAAAAAGTCAATACAGTAAAACAACAACAAAAAATATTAATAAAATACTCTGAGGTAAAGAATGACCAAAGCAAAGTGACCCTACTTTAAGTTTGGAATTTTTATCGAGTTCCCGCTAAATGCCTCCTCTTCTTTTTCCCACAATCTGGAAAAACTAGAAACACATTTTTCTAAAACGAACCATTAAAAAGAACTATACAAGTTGGGAATTTGATGAGAGAAAAGATGAAAAATGTAAAGACAAGAAATTCTGGCATGACTAAAACAAGAAGTGCTGAGGAAACTATTTTTCGCTTTCCCCTGTTTATGCAGTAACACTGGTTTACAATACTGTGTATGATTTAGGAGGTTAGACTCCCACTTAATCACCCAACCATGTTGGGACCATATACTGATCTGATATTTCTAACAGTTTTTCTGTGTGTCTGCTATGTATATTACCCTGTCATCTGCACATAGCCTGCCTTTCCAATTCGATTCCTTTTATAGCTGCCTCTTGTCTAAATGCTTTAACTAGAACTTCAGATACTATGCTGAACTCCGCTTCTGTGAATGGACTTTCTTGTTGTGCACCTGATCCTAAAGGAAACGCTTTCAATTTTGCAACTTTGGATAAGATGCCAGTTGTGGGCTTATCATATATTGCCTTTAATTATGTTGAGGTGTGCTCCTTTTATCGCCATTTTACTTTATTTTTATCTTGGACTAATATTGTGTTCAGGACCTTAGAGCATCAAGGTCAAGTAGGGTTGGATGTGCTGAAATTATGATGACAAAATGGCAAAAAAACAGAATAGTGGTAAAGAGAAGGTGTAAGAGTGGGAGTCTCAGACCATTTGTGTCTACATGGATCTATATTGGGGAGGAAAAGTCTCAGACTATCATACAGTTCAAAGAGAGTTTTGACCAGAACCATGGTGAGTCCTTGAACTAAGTAATTCATTAAAGGAATTCTGTATTGTTTATCAAGCAACTGCATAAAGATAAGAAATCTTGTCAAATACATTCTCTGCACTTATTAATACATTATTTTCTTTCATTTTGTTGATATGGGAGTTACTTTCATTTGTGTATGTTAAACCATCCTGCATCCCTGGAAAAAAATCTCACTTGATTTATGATTCTTTTAATGCATTGCTGAGCTTGGCTTGCTAAAGTTTTGTTAAATATTTTTTCACTTTGCTCATCAGAGATATTGACCTGCAATTTGGTGCCCATTTCCCCCCATCTTTGTCCTTTTGGCCTCTAAATTGTGTTTGACAGCATTTCTTTCATCCTCTATTTCCTGGAAGACCTGGAGAAGGATAGATATTCTTTGTAAGTTTGAGAGAACTCTCTAGTAAAATCATCTGACCTTAGGTTTGTTTGGTTTGGATATTTTGGTGGTTGTTTCAATCTCTGCTCATGTGAATAATTTCCTTTCCTTTGATGTTTGTAATACTGCTCTGTAAAAATGAGGGATTTACTACCCGGTCCTAGTAAAGATTGCCTTATAATTATCTCCTAGATCATTTCACTTCAGTACTAATTATTATTCTCTTCAGTATCTACATATTTGGGTACTTAATGAATTCTGAAAAGTCATAAGAAAAAATAGAGGAAATAAATAAATATATAATAATTGCTTTTCCTGCATCTATAAAAGTCAAGGAACCAGTGACATTATTTTTTTCAAAATTCTCAAACAGTACAGATATGCTGAGAATGCATGTTTTGGCCATCAGGTTTAACACTAAAAAGAACATTCATGTACAAGGTTTGTGTATTTTCATTTGTTTATGTTATATACCTATGAATGGAATACAATGTCCTATGGTAAATAAAAGTTTAAATTTTTAAGGGTGCACTGGATTATTCTCAAAAAGACTACATCATTTTACATACCCATCAGAAATATATGAAGGGTCCAACTTCTTCATACTCTAATTTATTGTATTGTGTATTTCATATATTTCACACTTTAACTTATGATATTGTGATTTTGATATACATATTCCTTGTAGCTAATGATATTGATCCCTTTTCATGGACTTGCTGTATATATATAAAAAATATATAAATACCCATTATAATATACATCAATTAGACAATTGCATTATTTACTAAATTGGAAGTCTTTTAATAGTCTAGATACAAGTTCTTTATCAGATATATTCTGTGACTTGTCTTTTCACTTTTTTTATATTAGTCTGTCAAGCCAGTACTCTTTTTAATCTTAATGAATTTTAATTTATCCACTTTTGCTTATGTTATTGTGTATGCTATTTTTGGTGCTATATCTAAGAAATCTTTCTTAGTTACACCTTGAAGGTAACTAAGATTTTTCCCCTATATTTTTCCAGAATTTTATAATTGTCATTTATATTGTTTTTATGTGATTTTATACATTCTAGCTCGCATTAAGGTTTTGATTTATATTTTGTATATGGTGTGAGGTAAGGATCTGACTTTATTGTTTGGCATGGGGATATGAGTTATCTCAGTAACATTTTTTGTAAAGATTTCTTTTCCCCATTGGACTATCTTGAATATCTTGTCAAAAATCAGTGGACCGAAAGGCCACTTCAAAGAAAATGGTAGAGCTCTCCAAGTCTCCATCCTTCTAAAAGACAGCGAAAAAACTGGTGAAAAATGTTATTCAGTCTTGTTTTTAAATTCTAGAATCATGTCTGATGTCTTGAACGTATGCACAGTCTCCCTATGATGACAACAGATTTAGTGTCTTTTGGCTATTTATTTCCCCATCTTCTTGGTTAAGTTTCCTGTTTTTATTGGATACATTGGGAGCTCTTAATCCCCAGTAACTTCTAGCTGAGTGTTCTATTTTTTTATAGTTTCCTTGGGATATAAATAGTTGCACAGTCTAATCCTAATAAATCCATGTTTTATCCTTTTTTATGAGGGAGGTATCTGGTAAACCAGTAGCCATGAAGACTTTCAACTCCCAGATGTGACTTGGCTATTCCTCCCTACAAATAAGTTTGAGAGTTGGTGACTTGGGTCGGGGTTTTTTGGCTTATGTACAGAATTTCTACCCTAGAAATTGAAAGAGAAGCCCCAAACTTTGCAGCCTCTGTCTGAAAAAGGTTTTGCATTATGAAATTAAGGGGAGGAGAGAAATGTTTGCATATCTTCAAAAGGAGGTACCATAGCTCTCAACTGGAATTGTTAAAGGGAAAAATCATGTTCTTCATTGAAACCTAAAGGGATCAGTTTCCATTATGTACAGTAGGGTAGAAGGGATATGAGGGATGATTAGGGGAGTAGGTTTTGATAGAAAAATCACAGATCCTAATGCTCGCATAAATCTTTATTAAAATTTCCTACATAGTTTTATTATAGAACCTTTTGACAGCTATCAGAAACTATAAATTGTTATTAATCTTCATCACTACAGAGGTTTAGAGGAGAGGGTCTGTGAAGGCCCATGGGCTGTCATTCAAGGCTGTTACTCTTCATGAATATTTCTGACATAATTGACTTGGAATACATTGACTATTGATTAATCAGTCATGTCAATTAATTTATAATATAAGTGTTAATTTTTTCCCCACAGAATGGTGGCATCATTGTGAAAAAATTTCTGTTTTCCAATCCTTGGTTTTAGAGCATTGATCACTTTTGTTTTGAGTCATATTTGTGCAAAAAATAATTAATGGGGTTTGCATTATAGAAATACTAAGATGAGTAGAGATGATCATAACTTAGAGATTTTACTCTTGACTACAAGAGAATGAAAGTGTCAAGAATCCAGATAAGCTCCCATCCCTTCCCCCCATACACACACAAAAAAAGTAAAGTGAATGTATAGGAGCTAATGATAGGAATCATTCTAGAACATACCTTAACATTTGAAAAGATATTAAACTGAGTGTGATTAAAGGATAAAGTTGATTTTAAAAGAGGTGATTTGAAATCATCAATATAAAAGGTTTTGAGTATTTAAGAAAATATTTTGTCAAATTATGTGACTTCTTACATGCCTGAGGGCATTAGACCACAACTGAGTTCACAGACAATAGTGGTTTTTTGAAAAGAGAAAGATGGCAAGTGAAGGAGTAAATAAAATTAGTGCTGGTGAAAATTGTTGAATAAGTAAACTAAGAAGTATAAGAAGGTTAAGAAGTCAATTGAAGGTAGAACAAGTATCATCAATTAGGAGAATGAGATATGATTACTGTGTAACAAGAAATCAATAGAAATATTGAGATCTGAAAAATAGAATAAGGAAAGTTTTAGAGACAGAGTAATTTTTTCAATTGGGCATTTCTCAGTCATTTTTCATGTCTGATAAAGCAAGCATTAATGTAACTACTATAAAACACTAATATGAAACACAGATAATAATTTTATATTCAAAGACTGTACTATATGTTTGGGGGATGTGAAGGAAAATGAATGTGAATTTAAGTAATGACAGGGGCTAAGCTTTAACCTGTTTTTGAGTTATGAGGAAAGTCATTGAAATTAAGTTACTGTAAATTTGGTGACTGAGAAATGGATGATTGAGGAAATAAGATATTTGTGATCTTTCATAGTTTTTCTTCTTAAACCTCTACTTGAGAGTTTAACAAATACTGATAGCAATATATAAAAGGAGCACTACATGATTCTGAATAGGTAGATGGTTTGCACCAAGAATAATAGATTATGGAGAACAGAGAAGATGTGAACAGGTGGCAACCAGAAAGAAGCAAAGGAGGATCAATTGATGGACAAATCACATGATTTCCATGATCCAAATTCAGGTCTTAATTTAATTACTGCAATTTATTTCTTAAATGCTGTGCATAATAGTTATTTCACTTAATTCTTGGACCAATTTTATAAAAGTTTGTGAACATTAAATAAAATAATGTAAATACATATTCACTATATTCCTTAATGTTCTAATTAATATCTTATAGAATTAAAATTTTTTTGAAAAAATAACTATAGAAGACCCATTTTGTTCAAATTACATTTTTATTTATATTTAATGCAAATAATGAGTGCACATATATACATATGTAGTTACTTTAAATTAAAAATATCTGTTAAAATTCAGACTCCATGTAGAACTTGCTGGAGGGAAAGCACCTTTGAATGGTCTTATTTGGTTTTCTTTACTTCCCATAATCATGGCACTTATGTTTGCAATTTACTATCTATTTTCTCTCTTCTATTCATGTTTTACAGTTTTAGGCTGTCTTTACCACTTCCTTTTATGTCTCAGATGCATATTTGACTTTGATATCATTAACTCTCATCCCAAAAGATTTCACTGAAATTCCTCCATTCTTTAAAACTTATTTCATATCGTTTTTATAAGCCTACTGTGGTAGTAGTAAACTGCATTTTAAGGTTATTTATTATTTACAAAAACAAAATGAAATAAAAATAATGTTGTATTTCCAAAATATATTTTCTTTTCAGAAATAACCCTCATTTTTCACTCAAAATAGATGAAATTCCAAAGAGACTAGATTTGTAAAGCCAACATGAAAAACTACTACTGAATAACAATATTCAACCATACACAAAAAACTAGATTATTGCAAAGTTTCCTCCAAGCAAGTTAAACTCCTTTTGAAGTTAATGGTTCTGCATCTGTAAATATACAGAATTACATAAAATGTGCTTTTTCTTTCATTAGATTCTGTAGTCAACCAAACAGTTTGTGTTGGGCATACCCTGTTAAGATCTAATATTTCTGGCAAACCACAGAAGCTAACTGGTTCAAATGCAAGGTATCTGAACTCACAAAGGAAAAGGACCAGTCATAAATATCCATATTGTGAATCTAGTTACTATTGGACAATAATTGGAATTAATAGAAACTCAACTTTCCCAATTACATGGATTATAGAAAATGAAGCAAATATACACGTACACATAAAATATGTCCTCTTAATTGGAGTGAGTGAAATTTTACCCTTTACAACACTGTTTGTGTCTGAGATACTAGTCCATACCTCTACAAATGTGTGTGTACTGATTTCAGCATTCTGATAATTTTCTGAACACTGATTTTGTTCACCATACCATTGATCAGAATGCTTTAATGAATGAAGACATTCAATGTAATGCTTTGTATTTGCTTTCTATTTTCTTTCTGCTCTGTATTATATCACACTAATTTATTTTTAACAGATATATAACCAAAATTACTAAGGAATTTTTAAAAGTGTTATGTATCTGCTCACTAGAGAACATAGTGATCTAACTTGTGATAGATTTATGAACTTACCTCAAGCAATTATTTGGCCATAAATAATACAAGTGTTTCACATATATTTTTAAAATTACTGATTGAGTTATTGCACAGTCTCCTAAGTAAATAATATATCAATGCTTAGCCATAAGATTAATAAATCCGGGTAAAATAAAATGAGGAAAACTTTTAGACACATCACTAGAAGTATTCACATACACCCCCCCGATGGTGCAATAACATCAAAAGATTCAATGATTAATTTTCTTATGACAGACAATAAATCATCTAGAAATTGAATCCATATATATGTAAGAAACAGGATTTGCAAGAATATTTTTAGCCACTGTTCCACAATTCATTATCAAAATATAATAAATTAGAAATTGTCTAAGTTATAGCTATATCTTAAAGAAGCCAAAATGATCAGGATATATTGTTGACTATAACGAAATATTACCTTGAATGACAGAATGCATAATAGATGAGAAGGAATGAATAACACTAGAGTATGAAATAACACTAACATCTGAAATGTAAAATGTTTGAGCACAAGATGTATTTATTCCACCTAAGGAAAAAAAAATCACACCAAAGACAATCTTGATCAGGAGGAGGAATTCATTTCCTTATGAAATGGAAGACTCAATGGTAGCCTTGCTTCTGAGGTACCCAAGTTCTTTTGTTGAACACTGTCACCCGTTTCATGAATATTTAATCTGTGTTGCCTTCAGCCTCCAGCTGATTACCTGTATGGTGGCAAGATGATAGTAGAGAATTTGAGGCTTCTGTCATCACAGCACTAAGCATGTTCAAAGCCAAAGCCATTAGTTCATTCTATGTAGAGTGTTGAACAAGCCTGACTCAGGCCTCACTGTCAGAACTGTGCTCAAAATGACTGTGATATGGGAAAGGTCTTCATTCAGAACCAGACATAGAAGATGGTCATGCTTCTGCACCACACAATTAGACGGCAGTACCATGTAAAATAATGGAATATGTGTTAATATTGCATAAAAAAAACAATTTTATGCTAATAATGTGGACTTTTATTGTTATAATTTTCACTCATCCAGCCCTAAATACCTGTAAGGTTTATTATTTAAGTTCTAAAGGGTCATAAGGTTAGATGTACTTCTCATTTTCAGTCTTGTGATTTTGACCTGATAAGTCAAATCCTTCTCAGTATAGGAAATTAGTTTTTTTTATCTCATTTATTATTTTTCCTCCATTTTTCCATTGTCGCTGTGTGTAAAGGCAACTCCATCTTTTATTATTTTACTGTAGGTATATTGTAGTCATTCATCTCATCTGTTTCAAGTTCTGATAGAAATCCTTAAGCATTTTCTTTTTATCCAATTGTTTGTTATTTTATAAAATCACTTCTTTTTGGTTGTTTATTTTCAAAATGCCACAAACCTATGTTTTCACTGAAAGTAATCTTTTTAGGTTTCATGTCGCCTAAGTTTGGTGTTAAAGCATTTAAAAACTGTGTAAATCATAAACTATGTGTACATAGATAAAGATATGTAATTAAATATATATCCAATGATAATGACTCCCTTCTTTTTGTACAGTTACAGGCATTTTCTTACATAGATAATTATGTTGCATACTGAACTCAAGGTCATAAACCTTCCCATCGCCCTAAAATACTCCCTCTCACTATTCCTTTTTAACCACACCCTCTTCCATATATACTCCTAATACTATTCACTGGTATGCTATCAATATCAATATAATTCTGTCTTTTTTAGAATGGAACTTATAGGCATGTAAACTCTTAAGGTAGTATTTATCTGTCTGGAAAAAGATTTTAAGAATCATCCATATTGTTTATCAGTAGTTTGCTCCTTTAATTATATAGATGTGTAACGGTTTATTCAATCAACGGCTAAAGAGAATTCTGTTCCAGATGAGCTTCTATTGGGCAATTTTGCTTAGAGTTGATGCTAATATATAAAAATGTAAGTTTTAGTGTGGTTAATGTTTTCAGTTCTCTTGAGTAAACACATACAAGTGGGATTTCTGGGTCATTTGTTAGTTATGAGAAACTGTAAAGTAGCTGAAACATGTTTTCAAACAAAAAAGTTTTATTTGCTACATATTTTTATCAGTCTTTAGAACAGTCAATTTTTTAAACTTAGCCAATCTAGTATCTCATCTATCTATATCTAGTGGTATCTCATTATAGCTTTAACTACATTTTTGTAATTTCTGATGTCCTACCTCTTAATATACTTATAATGTACCATTATAAGCTTTAATGAAGTGTCTATTCAAGTTTATAGATATTTAGTTGATGTTCTGAAATTCTAATTACTGTTAAACTTCTGACTTGAAAATATGTTCTATGAATCTATAGCCTGTCCTTTACTTTTAATACTACTTTTAATTGTTTTTACTAATTTAGTAATATAGAGTATCAAAGCTGCTAATTTTTCTATCTTTTTATCTCTATGGATTGTTTTTTTGGAAATATTAGACATGTTTAACTCCAGTCTTTTCCATAAATTTCCTTCTAAGTGTTTTATAGTTTTATATTTTATATGAGATTCATTTTGAGTATGTTTTTGAATAAAGAAATATTTAAATGAAATTTTTTACCCTTTGTTCTCATTTTCTATTATTTTTGTTTTACATCTAGATGACCAATTGTTCTAAAACCATTATTCCATTTTCCATTGAATTCCTTCCACAATTTTATCAAAGATCAAATGTTAATACTTACATTAGTGTTTCTAGACCTCTTAATCTACCAACCAATGTGAAGATCCCTTTACCAAAACCACATTCTCTTAATTACTACAGCTTTATAATTATTCTTAAAAGTGAGCAGTTAAATCCTCCAACTTTCATATTTTAAAATCTGCTGTATCTTTTCTTTCTTTGCCTTTCATATATCTTTTAGAATTCACTTATGTGTATCCGTAAAATTCCTTTTATTCTTCTTGAAACTATTGTTAATAAAATTATATATTTTTTTAGTTGAACATTGTCATTATGTAGGAAGATGATTATGTGTTCAACTGTATCTTATAACTTTCCTAAACTCATGTATTAGTTCTTAGGGCTTGACTTTTTGGTTTTTGTCTTCAGATTCCTTGCATATCATACAAAAATAATATGTTTGAAACAGATAAAGATTTGTTTCCTTCTTGCCAATATATCTGCCTTTTGTTTTCTGAAAAATATAATGAGTCTTTAAAAGGATAACTGAATGCATTTTCTTCAATCATTCATGTGAAATATACATTTTAAAAAACACAACCAAACAGTATACACATACCTCAGCAATAACGACCTGATTTTTAGTTGATACGTGCATTTTTAAGAAAATAATTTTCCTCATTGCACTGGCTAAAATTTCTAGTATAGAAGTAGTGACAGTGGGATTTTTTCCTATTTTTAAATTTTAGGATGGAAATGTGCGTGTTATAATAGTTTTACTTTCCCCAGGTTTGTAGTTCCATTTTCCTGGAAGGTGAATGTGGGGTTATGATTGTTTTGACTTGCCACATGAACCTTCTTCCTTTGAGAAATTCCACTAATAACATCTGTTAGTTGTATTTTAAGATAACTCTCAGAGATCATCAGGCTCATGTCAAAAGCTTTTAGTCTGAGACCAATGCTTGAAGGGTAAAGGTATGGTTTCCTTTAGACATTGGACTACTGTTTATTGCTATGGGAGACTAAAATTAACAAAAGACAGCCCAGTTTTCTAAACTGATAGACACATGACTATTGATTGATTCTAGTAATCAAAGCAAGATGGTCACTAGGAAGACATCAAGAAGAATGATGTCAAAATTGCCCTGTATTATTTATTGTATGACTGTATTGAAATGAATATGAAAAAATACACCTGAGAGATTTCTTTTGACACATGATAAAGTATGGGAATTGAAACAGAGATATATATTTTTTCTATGACTATATAGCTTGAGGATAAACCATTAATGCTCCAGTGGAAGTAGATTTTTTCATTGAAAATCATATTTAGAAAGAAAAAATAAATAATACTTCCAAACAGATGGAGAAATTTTTGTTTTCATTTGGTTGCACTCAAACATTTTATTTTATTAGATCAAGAAAATGAGTTGAAATTAGACAATAACTCAAGACTCCTCCAAATCATACACTCGATATTCTATAATATAGCTATATAACATACAGTTTATATGTATATATATATATATATATATATATATATAAAACATACAGTTCATAGTGGGACAAAGTCAGAGGGTAATTATTGGTGTTACTTTATTCAATGCTCAACTCATCAATGATCAGTTTCTACAGCGCTCTGAAAAGAAATTAATATCATATATTCATGAGAAATTGTTATATTTTTCCTGAGTCATAGACATATTTACATTTTATATGTTTATTTGTACATTTATATTTATTTTACATGATATAATTTTAAATATATATTTTTGAAAAAAATGACAAACTGGCAACAAATTGATAGGTGGATTAGGTACATACATAAACTTTATCATACTATTATTTTTTGGTGTATATTTGATATTTTTGAAATTTATTAAAATTTCTAATTTTCATAAAATCTTATGATTATAAAATATTTCTATAATGAGTCAATTTTAATATTTATCATATTTGTATAAGTTAAATAATAAAATACTCCAAATATTTAATACCTCATAGATACTAAAGTTGAAATTAAGAAATTCACATACAACCCATGAGATGTGACTTAGAAATAAAACATTTGGGAAATCATTCACCAGAAGAACAAGATAAAGTAAAAGTAAGATTGGTATAAAGGAAAAAGAATATCAAAATGATGGACCAAAAAACTGTAACCAATATATGGAACCGTTAAGTTGTAATATTTTGATGATATTGTTCTATGGTTATTGTTTTATGGTATTCACCTAAAAATTCCTTGCATATTGGTAGTGGGTCTAAATTGATACATAATGACTGGATTCTCTTTTTTTTTTTTTCATGAGAACTAATTATAAAACAGTGATACTATTTATTAAATTTTAATTTAAACCAACTGCCTTCTTGACATAATTTAGTATAATAACCAATTTGTTTATATGGAGATTTCATATACTAATTGGTGATCAAGCTCCAAGCTGCCAATCTTATAGACAACATGGGTCACTGTCTACAATGAGATTCACTGTCTAATGATTACTAAAATATACTGACTACTGCTCTGAAGGTCAGAATTTCTACTACATTATGGGAGCTGGAATTGCATTTAATCTTCACCATGGTAAGTATTACCATCATTCTTTATTACATAAATGAAGAGACCGAGTGTTAGATATCTTGCCTTTCATATAACTTTAGAAGCTTAACTGTATTTAAATATAGAAATAAAAGAATCAAAGACTGACAAAGGAATACAGTGATAGTTTAATACTTACTGGTAAAAGCTATAACATTTTTCTCATTCCTAAATTATACTGTAATCTCAAAAGCATCATAGTGAAAATCAAAACCCTAAGGAAGTTATTAAAAATTAAGCACTCTGCTCATATGAGAGTATACATTCTACTTTCTGAAGAGATTATTATAGATATGCTTAGAATAAAAATGCAAATAGCACACAGAGAAGGCTGGATATCTCAGTTGGAGTTCCCTAAAAGTTAACATCTCCAAATCTTCAATACAAGAAAAAAATGTATATCCAAACAAAGATTTCACTCTGAAGAAATATCTTGATGTGAACTGGAATTTCTAAACTAAATATTTAACTGGATATGGAAAGCCAAGCAAAGTGAAATGAGTATGATATGGTAGCAAGAAGCACAAAAAGTAGAGATGGGATACTTAAAGAAAAAAGAGTATTCCATGAGAGAACTCTTAATACAGAAATTGTGAAATATACCTAATAAGGAGTTGAAGGCAGTGGTTACAACCATTCTTGTTGAAATAAGAAAAGCAATGGATGATCAAAAGCAGGAACAAAGGGGAAATATGAGGCCACCACAAATAGAGTCAATGAATCTGAAAGCTACTATAACATAATTTAAAAATGCCTTAGAGGGCCCACAATAGTAGACAAACAGATGTTATAGAATCAACAAATGTGCATGCATAGTGGCAAAAAGCAGGGAAAAGGAACAAAGGGGAAAGAAGAATGAAAGAAGTATAAGAGCTTTTGGGAATAACCTAAAAGGATAGATAGAAATATCTATCTGCAGATAGGAATCCCAGAAGGAGATGAAACCAAGAAAGGTAGAGAAATTTTACATAAAGTAATAACTGCTGAGAACCACTTCAATCTGGGAATGTTGATCCAAGAGACCCAAATAATTCCAAACAAATATATAAAAGATCCACACTCCAAGCCAGTTTGCAATTACACTACTGGAAGTTTTTGCTAAAGAAAGAAAACAAAAGGCTTTGAGATAAAGAAATGTAAACTAAAAGGAAACACCAACTAAAAGTACCCATGAGCATCATGAGCATCACATTGGGAACCCGAGAGCCAAGATGGGAATGGCAGGAGATATTTAAAGTCCTCAAAGACTAAGTTTTCCAAACCAAACTATTTTATTGTGCCAGACTATTATTAAAGACAGGAGAAAAGGCAAAGAACTTAATCAGAAGACAAAGGAAGCAACCCAAAAGGATAGCTAAGCAACAAAGCAGACTTGAAAAAAGGTAGTAAAGGGACTATTAAGAAGCAAAAATAAAATAAAATACAACTAAATTATATAATATGGAGGAGTAAGAGAGTAAAAATATGACCCAGCAGACTTGAGTTTGAGATTAAAAAAATCCCAACGTGCACAAGGCTAATAAAAAAATGCAATATCACCTTCAAACAAAAATTGATAGAAGCAATACATGAGACAATTGAAATGGAACCTGAATAAGATGTTAAAAGATGTCCAAAAAAGAAAAGAACAATGTGAAAACAACTAAAAATAAATAGCAACAAGTTTTTTATGTTTTAAGAATCGCCTTATACACAAATGCCTTGAGTCACCAAGTAATAAGTATAGAATCGCAGAGTGGGCTTCAAAAACAATGCTTCATCTTCTGTTTTTTTCAGAAAACTCACTATGTCATCAAAGGTAAGTGAAGACTTAACATTAAAGACTGAAAGAATCCTACAAGCAATGGCAAATTTTCAAAGTTAGAAAGTTATAGTTAAATAAAAAAGAATTGTAATTTAAAAAAGTAAATAGGAGCTAGAGATCAACATTACATTATTATTAAAGGCTTAGTATACCAAAAAGAAATAAAACTAAAAATAAATATGTACCAAATATGGAGTACCAAGATTATATTAAGGAATTATTAATAGAACTAAAGAGAGTGGATGAAAACTACACATTAAAATAAGATTTAGGAATAAGATAAAATAACACTAAGGAATTTTATTATCTACATCAAACTATGGTTAGATCAAACGAAAATGAAGAATAGCCTTAAATGAGGAACTAGGCCAAATAAACACATCAGACATCTACAGCACACTCCAGCCAAAGAGAGCAGTACAGCAATATGTAGGTTTTTGTTGTTGTTTGCTTTTTCCCAAGCACATGGGGAACATCCTCAAGAATAGATCACATTTATACAGGGACAAAGTCAATTGTCAATAAAATTGGAAAGATTGAAATTACGTCACTTAGTCCTTCTGACCATAAAGCTTTAAAGCTAAAAATCAGCTATAAACAAAATTGGAAAAAAAAATGTAAATCATATAGAGACTAAACAATTTGGTGTTTAACAGTTTTTGGTTAAAGAGGAAATTAAAACCAAAAATATGTTGAAATTAATGAACATGAACATACAAACTATTAGAATTTCTGAGATATATTAAAAAAAACACTTTTATAAGAAAAATGTTACAATGCAATAAAGGTCCACGTTAGGAAGTAAGAAAAAGTCTTGAATAAACAATGTAACACTACACTTAAAGCAATTGAGAAAGAGGACTCAAAAATACCAGAAGATAGTAGAGGAAGGAAACAATAAGAAGTAGAAATAAACTAAAGAGAAAAAACATACACACCAAGTAAATAAATCAATGAAACTAAGAGTTGCTTTCTTCATGAACATAAACACAAGTAATAAGCCTTAAGCTATGTTAACAAAGAAACAGCAAAATTAGAAAAAGAAGAAAGTTACCACATAAGCAAAATTAGAAAAAGAAGAAAGTTACCAAAGTAGAGACACAAAGAATCATGAAACTACCATGAACAGCTATAAGATTTCATTAGTAAATTCAATGACCTTTTAGAAATGTACTAACTAGTTTATTGAAACAGACCATTAAGTAGAAGAGTAGCATAAACTAGTCACACTTATTGAAACTAAACAATAATTTAAAATTTGTCCTTAAAACAAGATGGTTTTACTACTGAATTTTATTAAATCTTCAATGAAGAACTTATGCCCTGCTTGCTCAAGCTGTTTTCAAAAATCCAAGCAGGAGGAATACTCTTTTAACACATTTTATGGCATCAAAACTTCTCTTGTGTCCAAACCATACAAGGATAGCACAAGAGAAGAAAACTACTGACCAATAACCTTAATGAATATTAATGCAAAAAGCTTTTCAAAATATTTGCAAATTGAATTTAGTGATATATTACAAGGATTAAACCTCACTACCAAGGGGGATCTATCCCAGGGATGTATGACTAGGTTAATACATGTAAATCAAAATGGAAATGCATGCCATCCAAAGGGGAAAACATATGATATTCATAGATGCAGAGAAAGTATTTGACAAGATGTAGCACCCACTTATAAAAAAGATGTTTAACAGGATAGAAGGAGCCTACCTTAACAAAATAAAAATCATGCATCACAAACCTGCAGCCAATATAATGTTTCAGGTGAAAAACTTGAAAATGTTCCTTTTAAGATGAGGAATAAGATGAGAATGCCTAAGTCATCACTTCTGCTTCATTTAGTTTAAGAGTTTTCAGTCAGAACAATCATAAAGCACCAGGAAATTTTAAATATTCGCATTGTGAAATAGCAAATGAAATTATGATTATTCACTGATATAATACTATACATAGAAAACACTGAAAAGCTATTAGAAAAAAAATAAAGGAATACACCAAAGTGGCAGATTACAAAGTCAACAGTAGAAAAATCTGTTTCATTTCCAGATATAATTATTGAGAAGAAAAAAATAATAAAATATTTCTATTTACAATCACATTCAAAATAATTACTTAGGAATTAACTTAAACAAGGACATGAGACTCTGTACAATGAAAACGATGGCTTTAAGGGATATAAAAGAGATAGATACATATAGTCCATACTCATAGATGGGAGAAAATCAATGTAATAAATGATCATCTTATCAAAAATTGATTTATGATTTAATGCAGTTCACATTTAAAAAAATAATATTCTTTAAGGAATTAAAACTAAAAACACTAAAGTGTATGTGGAGTTATGAAAGGTCTTGGATAGCTAAAGCAATCATGAGAGAAAAATACATGTCATATTAGATGGATTAAAACTACTATAAAGCAGTAATAATTAAAGCAATATGGTATTGAAATAAAAATTTTCATCATTGCCACAGAATGAAAAGTCCAGAAATAAATTTACACAACCATGAATTTATGTCACCATAACTTGAGAAAGGAAAACGCTGGGGAAACTGGTCACATGTAAAAGAATCAGTTAAATTCCATAAAAATAGAGTCCAAATGGAATAAAAATCTAGATATCTGATCTACAACAATAAAAGAATACAGGAGAATTTTGACAATATATTTTATGATATCAGTGACAAAGATAGTTTATGACTTGCCCCCTAAAAAGGGAAGTGTAAGTAAAAAGAAATTGCGATTATGACAAATTAGTAAGATTTTACATACAAGTAAATTATAAGTAGACTGAAAAAACATCCTACTGAAAAGAATACATTTACCCCTTACACAACTGATGTATCAATACATAAGATGCAAAAAGAGCCAATTTAGCAATGAAAAATAGAAAAACAATAAATGAGTAACCCATCTGAACACACAATTCACTGAAGAGGCTTTCCAGAAAGTAATAGGTACATGTAAAAATCTGTAACATCACTTTTTGTATGGCAGATGCAGGTCAAAACGAAATGAGATATGATCTCACAAGCATGAGAATGATACACTCTGAAAGCTCCTTCAATCTCATTTTGGTGCATCTATCCAAAAGACATGAAGCCATCACCTAAAAAAAAATGCTACGCTGAACAATGTTGTTGCATCATTATTTACAATAGTTAGGAAATGCAAACAATATGTCCATGAGTAGAAGACTGGATCAAGATGTGGCATATTCACACAATGGAATAACACCACAAGGGAAAACAAAATAATTTACAACTAAATAAAACAAGTCACCTATAGTTATGGAATGTTTGGATGATCACACATTAAGTACACTAGCAAAATTCAGATAACTTCTTTTTTTGCCCATGGAACCACAGGCTCACGTTGCCTGGGGTACCACAGACTCAAGCAATCCCCAGTCTCAGTTTCCTAGGTAGCTGGGATTACAGGCGCACACCACCACGCCCAGCTATTTTTTGGAGCTAGGTCTCACTACGAGCCCCAGGTGGGACTCGAACCGCGATCCCTAGCCCCGGCCGCTTCATAAGCTGAAGCTTACAGACATGAGCCACTGTGCCCAGCCTCAGATAACTTCTAATTATTGAAACATAGTTCTTAGACTTTTTAATTGTTGAAATCAAAATTTTCTACATATTTATACTTTGATAAAAAATTTATATTATTGTATTTGCAACTTAAATATACAGGTTCTAAATGTTATGCTTTTATTTCCAGGTTGTCAAGTGTTTCACACATAGATTTAATATTTAATTTTACCCCATAGTTTTTCTTAAGTTGACAAGTATGCAAACTGAAAAAGAAGAATTCCCCCATATACTCTAATTTTAATTATCTTAATGGGTTAGTTAATACAGATTTTCCATTCATTTATTTTGATATTTTCTGCCAGGTTCTCAATAACTGAAATAAATCATTAACACATCCAAATCAAGAACATATTATGGTATAAACCACTTTCTTTAAATAAACTGTGACAAATATTTGTCAGTTTTCCAGATATACATTTCACTTTTTAAAAGTCTGCAGTGCAAGAATTTTAACAAGAGAAAAATGAGGTCTCAGTTCTTGTTTCCCCATTTGTACTCCTTTGATGTCTTTCTCTTGTCTTATTGCCCTTGCTAGAACTGCCAGTACAATGTTAAAAAGTAGTGGAGAGAGTGGGCATCCTTGCCTGGTTCCAGATCTTAATTGGAATGATTTTAGTATTTCCCTTTTAATGATGTTTGCTCATCATCCTAAATGGGGAAAAACTAAAATCATTCCAGTTAAGATCTGGAACCAGGCAAGTATGCCCACTCCCCCACTACTTTTTAACATTGTACTGGAAGTTCTAACTAAGGCAATAAGGCAAGAGAAAGACATAAAAGGGATACATAGAGGGAAATAGGAACTGAAGCTATCATTATATGCTAATGACATGATTCTCTCTCTATATATATAAAACACCAAAAGATCCACAGAAAATTATCCACAGAATATTATTGTTTGAAATAATAAACCAGTTCAGTAAGGTAGTTGAATACAAAATCAACACATAGAAGTCAGTAGCTTTCCTACATGCAAAAAGTCAAATAGAAGAAGAAATCAGAAAAAACCATCCCATTTACCATCACACCAAAAAAAAAAAATTAAATACCAGGGAGTAAACCTAACAAAACACATGAAATCAAAAGATATTCCCTGTTCATAGATTGGAGGAATTAATATCGTCAAACTGGCCATTCTACCAAAGACAATCTACAGATTCAATGCAATCCCAATAAAAATCCCAATGACATTTTTTAAAGAGATAGAGCAAAAATTACTGAAATTCATATGGAATAATAAAAGACTTTGAATATCAAAAAGCCTCCTGAGCAGAATAAAAGAGAATAGAGGTATTACATTTCCAACCTTCAAACTATACTACAAAGACATAATAATTAAACAGCCTGGTACTGGGACAAAAACAATCAGACTAATAGAACAGAATTGAGTGCCCTGAAATAAAATCATACATATATAGTCAACTAATCTTTGAAAAAGGAGTGACAAACTTAACATGGGACATGATAGTCTCTTCAATAAATGGTGCTGGGAAAATTGGACTAAGACATGCAAAAAAATAGGCCAAGACATCTCACTCACACCATGCACAAAAAGACTTAGATGTCAGACCTGAAACCATAACATACATAGAGGAAAACTTGGGCAAAACCCTCCATGAATTACAGTTCAGAAATCCCTTTCTGGACACATCTACAGATGGCAAAACAATGAAGGAAAACATAAGCAGATGGGACAACACAGCATCAAACTAAAAAGCTTGTACAGCAAATGAGACAACAACAACAACAAAAAAAAAAACCAAAAAGAAATCCAACCAATTGGGAAAAAAAATTTGCCCTCCACAATAGTGATAAGGGTTTAATGATGATCCACAAGGAACTCGCACAACTAAACAAAAGCAAAACAAGAAGGTCAATAAAAAAGTGGGAGAACTAAAAAGACACTTCTCCAAAGAGGAAAGACAAATGGCCAACAGGTGCATGAAAAATTGTTCAATGTCACTAGAAATAAGGGAAATGCAAATCAAAACCACAATGAGATACCACTTACACCAGTTAAGAATGGCCCACTTTCAAAGAACGGGCAAAACCAAGTGCTGGCAAGGAAGTAGAGAGAAAGGAACACTCTTACACTGCTGGTGGGAATGTAAACTGGTCCAACCACTATGGTAAGCTATGTGGAGGACCTTCAAATTTATGAAAATGGAACTACCATTTGACCCAACAATTGATCTCTTGGGAATCTAGCCCAAAGAGACCTCAATGTGGGTAAAAAGGGACACCTGAGCTTGGATGTTTACTGCAGCACTACTTATAATTGCAAGGACTTGGAAGCAATCTAAATGCCCCAAAACAGAGGACTGGATGAAAAAAAATGTGGTAAGTATACACAATGGAATATTACTCATCAATTAAAAACTACAAATTTGATGAATTTATGATAACATGGATGGACTTAGAAGAAATCATATTAGCAGAAACAAGTCCCCCCCCCAAAAAAAAAAAAGACAGAAACCAAATGGTTTCACTAATATATGGGATATAGGGGGAAAATAAACAAAAGCCATGAAGAGAAGTCAAAACAAGCTAAGTACCAAACTGAAGCACTCATCTTGGGCCAGGAGGAAAGGGAGGGAATGGTGGGGAGGATGGGGGGGGGGGTTGAGTCCCTGGGATTACAATGATGTGAAATTTATACATAAATAAATTCTAAAAAAAATCAGAAGATTTGTGATGGCATTGAGGCCAATACATACATACATACATACATACATACATACATACATACATACATACATACATAAAAATAAGATGATGTTTGCTGTAGGTTTGTTATAGATGGCTTTTATTATGTTGAGCTATGTTCCTTTTATCCCCAAATTTTCAAGAGCTTTTATCATAAATGGGTGTTGAACTTTATCAAATGCGTTCTCTGAATCTATTGATATGACCATATAGTTTTTGGTTTTCTCCTTGCTGATGTGGTGGATTATATTAATTGACTTTCAAATGTTGAACCATCCCTGTGCCCCTGGGATTAATCCCACTTGGTCATGGTTAATAATGTTTTTTATACTCATTGAATTTGATTTTCCAGGATTTTATTTAAAATTTTTATGTCTGTGTTCGTTAGGGAAATCAGTCTATAGTTTTCTTTCTTCATGCTGTCTTTATTTGGTTTTGGTATGAGTGTGATGTTTGCTTCATAGAATGTGTTTGGCAGTTTTCCTTTTTTCTCAATTTTTTGGAAAAGGTTTAGTAGTGCAGGCATTGTTTCATCTTTGAATGTCTGGTAGAATTTGTTTGTGAAGCCGTGTGGTCCTGGACTTTTGTTTTTAGGTAGAGTTTTGATGATTGCTTCAGTTTCACTGTTTGTGATTGGTTTGTTTAAGTTCTCTACTTCTTTGTTTAGTTTTGAGTTGTATCTTTCCAAGAGTCTATGCTTCTCCTCCAAGTTGTTGTATTTGTGTGCATATAGGTGTTCACAATAATCTCTAATTATCCTGTGGATTTCTGACATGTCTGTTGTAATTTCTCCTCTTTCATTTGTAATCCTGATTACTTGAGTGTTCTCTCTTCTTTGAGGTTTGCAAGGATTTATCAATCTTATTAATTTTTTCAAAGAGCCAACTTTTGGTTTTGTTGATTTTCTTGATAGTCTTTTTTGCTATCTAGATTGTTTATTTCTGCTTTTATTTTTATTATTTCTTGTCTTCTGCTGGGTTTTAGGTTTTTTGTTGTTCCTTTTCTAATTCTTTGAGTTGGGAGGTTAGGTTATTTTCCAGTTGTTTCTTGCTTTTTGATGAGCTTGCATTGCTATGAACTTTCCTCTTAAAAATGCTTTTGCTGAGCCCCAGACATTTTGAAATGTTGTGTCTTCATTGCTATTTGCTTCAAAGGTTTTAATTGTATGATGGAATATTATACATCAATCAAAAATAACAAATTTGATGATTCTTTTGGTAACATTGATGTAGCTAGGAGTAATCATATTGATAAAAACAAGTCAGAAAGAAAAAGATAGAAACCAAATGATTTCACTAATATATTGACTACCAAATGAAAGTACACAATTGGGGGAGGGGACCAGCTTGAATGGCCAGGGAGGGGAGGTGGTGGGTGATCCCCGGGGATCACAATGATGTGAAATATATATATAAATTATTTAAATAATAAATAAATAAACAAGTATTCGCAAAGATTAAAAAAAAAAGTGAAGTCTCAACTCACACTACACTTAAGTTTTTGAGATCAAAAGCTTTGGATTTAATAAAAATAGATAATACAAAGATATATTTAATGGTCTGATATATTAAGTTGATCAAATTACTCTGTAAAAAGATCTCTCCAGTAGAAAGTGTTAAAACTGCAAAAATTATGTATTTTTAATACAATACAATATTTCATAAAAAAAGACATCCCAACACATCTAAAAATCACCTAGCCTTGTGACAAGGACCAATCAAAAAATAACTGAAATTTGAATAGGAGCAATATAGTTCTCAAATTATATGCCTCTCTATAAGAGAAGGTAATTAATAGTAGAGGCAAAGGAAGTTAGTGGTATTTTTAATTGGACCACTGAGCCAATTTATAAACCAATTAATTGGTTTATAAAAAAAAAAACCAGCCCATTCTAAACACATATGAATTTTGCTCATCTCTCAACATGATCCCATAAGTACTAAAAGTAGAAAACACTCAAATTACAGAAATTCTCTCTCAAAAAACATATTTTCACCAAAACTTTAGATCCAATCCTGTTTCTTAATTACATTTCTCATTTTAAGTATCTTGAGCTACATGATGTTAGAATGTTCTCTAACTGTAGCTAAAAGAAAATTTTTTTGTAGATGTAATGTATAACAGTTAACTCATCAAAATTCCTTTATATAGATGTAGTGATTTTTCTAACAGTACAAGACTGGATATTGTGAGTCACAACAGCTATGACATAAAGATCGCATGATTTTATAATGAGAAATAAAAATACTACATCATATTTCTTTGCAACTATGGCTTTATGAAATATATTCACACATTTTAGTTTATTCATTTATGCTGAAAGAACATGAGGTTGTAGGAAAACAATTTATTCATATTTTACAGGAGAAAAACCTAAATCTTAAACAGGTTAAAGTACTTCACATATGAAGAAAATGAACTTGAAGAAGAAAATTTTTATTCACTGAATGTTATGAGGTGGATAAAACCCAGGAAATCTAGGCAAAATGATATTTCTGGGTTCTTAGAAAAAAGGTGAGCCCAGAGAGCATAAATAATGAGCAAATTCTGAATGCTATCCACAGAACAGTCACCCTTAGAAACAGAGATAATTAAGAGAATGAGGTCTCCCTAGGGGCAAAGTAGATGGGCAGCTGGTGAGTGCTACTTATTTATGCATTCAAAAGAAATCAAGGACCGACAGCCAAGAGTAAGATAGCAGTCCCAACACAAACAGCTCATAACCTGAGATGGAACCCTCTGACTCAAGGCGAGGTCAGCCCGCTGAAGTAACAATCCTGCAACACCTCAGCAGGTATAGATGATAGATTGCCCATTCCTTTCTCCAAAGAACCTATGACCATTTACTTGATTAAATGCATACTCAATATACAGATGCTGTGAGTGAGTGCATACCTTAATTCAGGTAAACTTTTAAAGGCCATAATAGTTTCTAATCACCAATCACCGTGGGCAATCATCTTATTAGTACATTTTTCAACTGCTTGCCATTCAGCTCCCTCTCTTCAGATACTTATTCTCTAGTAGTTGTTTCTCTTGGTGCTCCTTCATAAACTTTCAGCAGGCATCTCAGACTCTGTTTTTTGGTAACCCATATTTAAGACAATTGTAAAATTTGGGTACTATTGTAATAAATTCACTGAAATGTAAAGTAGTTATTTCTATTTTCAGTCTGACAAGGTTAAAAGATGAATATGATCTAGTATTGTTAGGGATGTGGAAACAGCCATTGAGAGATCATTAAGAAGAGTTTAAATTGATATTTAATTTCTAGGCTGTTGTTTAAAAAAATACATCCAGTAAAACTTTAAATGTGTTGATTCTAGTGATGTCTTAGAAATATGCAAACAAGATTAAGAATAAGACTATAGATATTCTACATGGAAGCTTTTCATTTTAGCATCATTCATAATAACAGTTAAGAATGCTATTAGGAAAATAACTTTATAATAACCATAAATTATGGTAATTAATATATACACATACATACATGTGCACACATAACATGGAATACTACTCAGCTATATAAAAATGATGAAATATTGCCTTTCACACCAAATTGTATAAAAGTTTAGGTGATCAAGTTAAACAAAGTTAGATAGTGAAAGACAAATACCAAATGACTTTACTCACACATAAAATATAAATAAAAAAGCAAACAAACAAAACACAGCAAAAGCAATTCTTAGACTGTGTGAAAAATATGGCAATTACTAGAGCAGAAAAGAAAAGGAATGGCAGTAATGGCAAGAGGGAGTAATGTTGACTGGTACTAGAATTTGGTGATGTGTGTATTGGAGTATATGTGTCTCTCAAGTGGTCAAACTCTATTCCTAAAACATATGTAGTATCGTAAATCAATGGTAAATCAGTTTATTTTATTTTCAGTTGAGGTAGCATTCATTTACAACACTGTATGTGATTTAGAGGTATTGGTTCACACCTTTTCAGATGTATGTTACCACACCCTACCCACCAAAAGGCACTCAAAATCTTCCATCACAGTCCACTGAAACTCCTCCGGTCCTTTGCTATGCAATGAGAAATCAATTTTTAGAAAGCGTACAAAGTATACAAATGTTAAGCATTTGTTCTTATGTTATATTTTTATATTATATATTTGTTCTTATGTTAATACATATCATAGATAAAGACATGATTGTGTATATAAATGTACACATATACATATATACACTTAAATGCAAACACCATCCAAGGACTATTTCCAATACCTCAAAAAGACATACTCAATCTAAGTCAATATTCTTCCAGAGTTAACCAATAATCTGACATCTATTACCTAAGATAACTTTTACCTACTCTTCAATTTCCAATAAATGGAATGTTGAGTGGACCGTACAAAAATTTTATGTCTGTGAAATTCATCTCTATTACTGTAACAGTTATATTTGGTATTATTGTATACATATACCACAAATATTATGTCAGTTCTTACAATTAAAAACATTTACTGTGAATCCTTAAAAATAAAATTTATTATCATCATAAGCTTATACTATATAGAAAGTATTACACATTTTTATGGTATACGTTTCTACATATATTCAAAGAATTATTTAGTAACAAATTTCATAAGTCATTAATTAACATGTGGATATGCAGTGAACCCAAATATAATCACCAAAATCATCACATTTCATATATATATTACATTAATTATAATTTCAGGTTTATATGCTCTTTACAATTCATTCACTTCTGATTTCATTAATGAAAATTGAGATTAAAATGAATATATATATATATTTTTTTTAAGTTACCACAAAGGGTCTGTATTTCCAGTGTTTTTATTAGCGCTCATTTTAAAATTTCTTCCCCCAATTTTCTTATGCAATATGATCTACCAATGTTAGAGTCGATGAGAAAATTTATGCATGCATAAAATTCTTAGTCTGGGTTCTCTTATTCATAGCGAAATGAATAAATTAAATGATAAATATTGTTCTTCCTTGGTCTTTTATCTAGAAATCTATTTCCTAATTAAGTTTGAAAGTTTATAGACAATATAAGCAAATACAAACACTCTCACTTCTTTATTTTCATTCTTTCACATTCTAATCTACCTTTTGTCTCCCTCAGTTTTTTCAATTTGGATTTTTGCCCCTTAACACCAGATCAAGGTGATTTACATTGATAAGCTGAGATATTTGCACAGCACAGGGGCTGGTACATAGCAGAGCTATAGTGCATATTATTAGCAATTGCTGACATTATTCAGTGCTGGTGGGAAGCAAGGTGGTCTGTTTGCCACTAATGTTTCCATGTTCCTGTCCAATAATCTCTGAAACAGAATGCAGTTGTGAACTTGGTGTTCTCAGAATAATGCTCTCTTAAATCTTCCTGGCACCAAAAGCATAAGTACTTACTAGAAAAGTCCCAGTTACTGCCCACAGTAGTCCACCGAGAAAATTGCTTATTGCACATGTCCTTTGTGTGTTGCTTGCCATGACAGACGGGAACAAGAAAGAAAGGGAGTTTCAACTACATCAAATTATGGCAGCTATTGATAGAGTAGAATGCACACACATGGTTGGGGTGATGAAGGAAAAAAAAATGCCTCAGCAGTTTTAGAAAGAAATCTACCCTCAGTCAGACAAGCAGAGGGAAAACACAGTCCCCAGAGGTTGTGAGTCCTGAGAAGAGATGGATGGCTTGAAGAGAAAAGTAAAGTGACATAAGAAATCAAAGAATATTTTACCCACAGAAAGGAAATCAATGAAAATGATGAAGTGCTATTCAAAGGAGATAAACTGATTATCCCAGTTTCCACAAGAAGGGAGGTGCTACAGGTAATTCATCAGGATGAGCAGGATATTGGAAGGTGAGGGAGGAAGCCTATAACTGATCATCTTTCTTATTTCAGTGCAAAGAAGTATTGCTCAGATGTTAGAGACACAGTTAAAATTAATTTTTAGTGCAATAAAACTTAGTGGCATGTGCATAGTTTCTAATTCTTTTTGGTTTTACTTTTATTTAATACTGAAATTATTCAAAGGCATTAAAGACAGAATAACGGTAACGGCCATGTAAAGTTTAAAGTATATAATGAAATACTCAGACACAACACCTCCCAAAGAACTTAAGAACTTGGACTTTAGCCATATCTTAGAAACCCACTGGGTTTCCTCTTTATCACACTAGAAGCTAATCCCTATTCTAAGCAATCTCTCTCTCTTTCTCCCTCTCTCTCATGCTCTCTCGTACTCTTTCTCTCTACCTCTCTCTCTCTCTCTGTTGTGGTTGTTTGTTTATATTTTGAAATAGTCACATAGGTTCACCTCATATCCATCACTTAAATTATTTTCAAAAAAAGGAAACAAAAAACTTTTCTTTGTTTTAGGTTTTATTCTTTTAATAACCCCCTCTATATCAGACAGGTGTTGACTATATTCATCCTGTTGTTCATGGCACCCCTAGTATTTATATTACAATTGCAAACTTGTAAGTTATGACCAATTTTCTCAATTGTCTTTGGTAATCATCAGAACACAATCTTGCACATGAAACTCAGAGCTTAGATAACATATTTAGTATCAATGTGCCAGTCTGTAATAGAGCATAAATTTGAAATCAAGCTTGCCTTACTCCAAAACCTGTGTTATCTCCATTTTACACTGATATCTCAGAAAGGCCTATAAGAGTGAAAGGTAATTGGTATTTGTTAAATGTTCCAGGTGCTTCACTAATCTTGTTGAATACAGTCATTCTATTAAGAGGTTGGTATTAGTCAAATTGAAGAGATGAGATAACCAAGATTCTGTAAGTAAATTGTCCAAATGTATGTCAGTGTAAGAATTTTAATCACTCTTTGACTTCCAATTCTATGCATACAATCTCTATATTTCTACAAAAATTACTGGACAAAATAATACACTGAGATATTCAATTTTCTTTTTCTTATCTCATATGGCATTTGCCCCAACACAAAGACTTTATAATCAAATCATTTTTTCTTCTTCTTGCCCCAAGATGACATTTTTTAAAGTGAGAACATTATACCCGCTGCATTAGCTTCTTTTAGAACATTGTTAGAAATGCAGAATCTTAATCCTTATCCCCAAGATCTCCTGAATCAACAAGATCCTCTGAGCTCAACAAACTGTCATTTATGAAGCTCTCAGGTGTTTCCAATACATGCTAAAGAGGTGACCACTGATACAGGAAAGGTTCATTGTGTGCTGAACCAAAGAGTCCTACCTCTAAAATGCCTTTTTAGCTTTTGAGTTCCAGAAGCCTGAGCTCTTTGTTAAAATAGAAATATCCCCAGCACTAGGAAATGATGACGGCCTGAGGTCCTGTGAGCTGATGAAACCCATGACTCTTTGCTTCGGAGAGAAGTGGTGAAACCATCCGTGTGTTGTTGATTGTAACAGTTTAACTTTGTTTCTCAGGCACCACAAAATTTGCCAAATGTGCCAGAGAAGGAAAAGAGTCACTAGACTTTAGAGCCATACAGACTCAAACAGTGTTCACTGTTATCGTGAAGTATCCCTCCAAAGGCAGATCCTACTGTTTGTAGAATGAGGTTAGGAAGATTCCTAAACACTGAAATTCAAGGAAATTCAAAGTGATTGTATTCAATTGGAATTAAAGTGACAGAGTATGAAAAAAGTTTATACTTCCTATAAAACGAATTCTAAAAAATACTCTGCAAGAAATAAAAAGTTCTGACATAAAGAGAGCATCTATATTATGATGTTTGTACTTCCTAAAACTCATTTGTTGACTGATAGTGGGGGGGGGGGGTGGTATGAAGAATTTTTATTTTAGTCATTGTGAATGCAGACATTGTGGTTGGGACTTGAGAGGCCCCCAGAATTTGGAAATCTAGGATTTCAGCTTTTTCTGTGAATTAACTCCCACTACAGTCCTTGGAAGAGAGAAGTTTGTAAGGATTGACAGCAAATTTGCAAATGGGAGCAGAGAAGTTGTTACAGCCCGGAGAGATAGAGTCCCAAGCTGGCGATCCAAGGCTAGAAGTTTATTTTGTTGCACCGAGAGCACTGCTATCTTGAGGCAGTGACAGGTGCCTGAAGTGGGGGTTGCTGCCAACTGTTGAGGAAAGTAGAAGGAAGGAGAGGAGCTTGGGATGCTGGAGAGAGAAGAAGCAAAAAGAAGACTGGAAGGCTTTAACTTGAAGAGCTTGGAACTTGAACAATTTGGGAAACTTGGATCTTAAAAATTGGAATTTGTGTCTGTTGAAAAACTGGACTTTGTTGAATGTCTGACTCAGATTTGGAGTGGTGAAAAAAATGTCATCTTGGACATGTGCTTCTTTGATAGAAATACCAGCTCCATCTTGAAAGTATTTTGGGGAATTTTTGAACTGAGCAGTGAGTGGGGTAAGATAACTGGCCATGTGTAGCCTAGTGACTTATGGTTTCTCTTCTTCATAAATCTTGTTTAAATTGCATTGTAACTATTCTAATTACCACTTGGGTGTGAAGAACTTTGGGGCAAAAGCCAGATTTTAAAAGTGCTGCTGTTTTTCTTTAGCTTGCTGGTTTATGAGGTTTCTTGTCACTTGACATGATAATAAAACTGACCCTTTCAATAGATGGTACTAGGAGGTGGGACTCTTGACAGGTAATTAAGTTTAGATGAGGTCATAAGAATGAGCCCTCATAATGGGATTAGAGTCCTTATAAGAAGGAGACTAGAGCTCAGGCCATAAATTGAGGGTACATAAAGACAGTCCACCACAAACTCAGTAGAGGGTCCCTATACCAGACACATAATCTTCCAGCACCAGTGTTTTGGAATCCTGGTCTCCAGAACTATGAGAAATAAATGTTTGCTACTTAAGCCATCAAGACTCTGTTGTCTCCACCGTAGCCCGTTGTGCTCTCTCCCCACTCTCATCTCACCCTTCCTTTTTCCTATATTGCAAGTAGGAGCTACCTTTTCCCAATTTGCTAGAAAGTGAAAAAGGGGAACAAAAGTAGGAAAATTAAATCAATCTTTGTTGACTAACTATTCACAGCTAGTTATGGTAGGCATTATTAGTCTCTCATTTTCAGATACAAATATAAAGTCAGATACAAATATAACATTTGTCTAACATAATGCAACTAATAAGCATTAGAACTGATGTGCAAACATGATTTGGGGCAAATCCAAGCTCTTTCTCTTATGCTAGAGTACTTTTCAAAATATCACACAGAATGCAATTCTACCAGACCAACAAAAGCTTATAATGAGTAGGTGCTCAAAACAAGAATAACGAGTATCACCTTGCTGAAAATTCAATGAACTTCAAACAGCATTGATCTTACTGACACTAATTATAAATTATAAAGTTAAAATCTATCAAGAGCTTAGATATATAATAGCTTTCCTTTATTCTCCTGGTTAGCAATTTAATTCACTTCTTCCTAATACAAATATATTCCACACCAAGAGGTAGGAAGTACATCATCACAAATTCAAGTTTCATTTCAGTGTTTAACAATAACTGGGATGATAGGTTTAAAAATGAAGATGAGTCTTCTTGGGAAGACTGGTCTTATTCTCTCCCTGAGTGCATAGAGTAATGTGGATGAGTGCTCAAACAACCGATGATACTTGCAATGGAATAAAATGGAGAGAGAAATATCACAAAAGGAGTGTGTGTGTCTGTGTGTGTGTGTGTGTGTGTGTGTGTGTGTACTATCACCATATTCCCTACATAGCTGAGTCAAAGTCCAGGCAAAAAAAGGAACAGTTGGGGTGATTACTACCTTTTAATTGTTTTCAAGGGGAGAACAACAAGCAATAGGGCAACTTTGGGTTAAGGAAAATTTATAATAGGGAAGTCAGTCTTCTTCCTACCTGAGAGTCAAGCTAAGAAGGTATATAAGAGACCGGTGACATGAAAAACTAATTGTTCATGGAACTCAGGATGTTTCTGATGACAAATTTCTGCAGTGACTTCTACTTTGTACACCTGAATTATGAATGGTTGAGCATTATGAGTAGTAGTATTTGATTGGGTAACAGAAGCTTTTGCACACTATGCAAGTGTAGCCACTGATTATTAAAGTAATGTCTGTCGATGAACACATTATTGAAAAGTGATAAGACTCAAAGTTATTTGGATAATGCAAGCTGACAAGCATCATACTTTAGAGTCGGTGAGTTGGAACATAGATAGACATGATAAACCTAAAGGAAATGCAATGCTTGTGAGCCTCAAGGACAAATGTTTGTAACTTTTGTGACAAGGCTTTCTAAGGTAGCATGATCTAGCAATGGAGATATCATGCATTTTCTCACTCTGTGAAAAAAGAACTTCTTGGTAACAATGAGGTACCTGCATGGAACTTTCTGAGTTTTGACCTGATTTGTCCAAGCATAAGATTGTAAGCTATTTATATTTGAAATACCATATATATATATATATATATATATATATATATATATATATATATATATAAGCTATAGATCAAAAAGACTTATGATGCAAATATATATTAACTTGGAAAGACTAAAGCTAATCTAAAGTAGTCAAATATTGATGAGCAGAAATAAATTCATGATTTTACATAAATATGTGCATAATTTCACAAAATGACCTTAAAATTTACCCTAACCTTTGAATCCACTGTGAAAATGTATTTTGAAAAAGGAGACAATCAAGTGTTTGGGAACAGGGCTTTGTGTGTGTGTAGTTATTAAGAAAGTATAGAAAAATCAAAGGTTTATATGTGGGTTTATGTTGCAGTATATTTCATTATTAATACCTTAACAATAGTAAATATAATTATTAAAAGTTTGAGCAAGAGACATGGTACTCTGAAAAATGATGATGGAAATGAGTGTGCACAAGGGACTTCCTATGTAGATGTGGAGGATAAAACAAGATAAAGCACTCTGAATCACAGTGACAGATTGAAACCTGGGATGAAAAGAAAGATGGGAAACATACCTTGACTCCTCCTCCATGCTCTTGGTCCCTTATCTTTAACTGGTGCTTCCCACTGGCCAGCTCATGTCAAGAGTGCAGTGTGATCTTGTCAGTTGAACCTTGTTGGAACACCACACAGGGTTCAGCTCTTCAGGTACAAAGCAGGGTAGAAAAAGACAGACTGTGAACTTAGAGGGGAGAAAGAGGAGCAGCCAGTAATATTTACATAGTGCTTTTACATTTTCAACAATCATTTGCACAAATCTTTTTAACTCAAAGAGCCTTGAAATAGAAGAAATTCAAAGTTCAAGATTTTTAGAGTTTCTCAACACTGTTCATTTAATGTGTAATAGAGCCAATAATGAAACTGTCTTCTAATTTCATACCCAATATTTTTCAGGCTACTTGGATAAAATCTGGATCTAAGAAAATCTAAATGGCTTAAAGAGATGTTTTAGAACTTTTTCTTTTTCCAAGTCAAATCTTGAAATAGTAACAGAATTGGAGTGTGTAATGAAGATGAAGAGTTCAAGTAATTCTGTTTGTTAGTTACAAGCTCATTCTTTCAATAGTTCAACAGAATTATACAGATGCTAGGATATGCAGTGTCAAACTCTTAAGAGACACATTATTGAAGACTATGTTGGTGCATATGGCAAAGAATAGGGTACAACATGAAATTTAAGATGCTTCTATAAGGAAATAGCTAGAGCTGCATGGGAATTGCAAAACCCACATTTTGTTGGGTTAAAGAAGAAGCTAAAGACATTTACAGGAGATCTCAAAATCAGAAAGCCCTCTGTTTATGTTGAATTGGAATTCTGGCTATCATCTTGTACCCTTACAAAGTTTAGATAGTTCTTTAAAGTCACACTGCTAAAGAAAGCAAGCAAAATTAAGAGATTAATGTGAACCAAAATAGAACTTTAAATTAGGTTGCACTGTGTATGCTTTCAGAATACCTTTAGGGGAAATGGTGATTCAAGAAACATAACAGAGTTCACCTAAAACAAGGTCTCTGAAAACAGTTTGATTCCTTTTGATAGAAGGTGAGTGTAATATATTGCATTTTGAGGTATGCATTTGAGGCACAAAATATGAAAAGTCAGAGACACATTGACAAAGTCAGGAAGCTTGAATGATAAGCCAAGGCTAGTTCATAAATAATAGGAAATGAGAATTACCCCCCCTTTCTCATTTATTCTAGAACTGGATCCTAAATCTCTTTGGAGACAGCTCTGTATGCATTTTGCAACTTTAGAAACACTGAGTAGCTTATACATTGCATTAACTGGGGAAGAGAATTGCTGTTTTTTAACTGTACAAGCTATATGCCATAAAGGTGCTGGATCATTCATATTATTTGTAATAAATCTTTTGTATTCTTTCTTTGCAATAATTTATCTGAAATAGAAGCCAACACCTTCCAGGTTACTAAGCCTAGCTATTGAATTAATTCATGAGCTGGACTGAAAAAATGGGCCATTCTTCACTACCAGAATCATGAATATTTTAATGTCTGAATGAAGATAAGAATAAAGTTAAAGCAAGTCAACTTTGTAAAGATGCCACCAGGAGGAAAAAAAAAAATCATAAAGACAGGGCATCAGATGCTACGGTGGATACTTTAATATTTTATTTTAACATAATTGAGATTAATCAAAAAGGTGAAAAATACTAATTGAACACTCATTATGGTTAATTCATTGAATATTTGTAGAATGACTATCCTTCTCACTGTGTGGTTATCCTAAGAGAACACGTGTTTTAGTTCCTATTATTTGTACTCTGAGTTGCATGACTTCATTAAGAATTGAATTTCGCATCAATATCTATGCCTAGATTTCCTTCAAGTTAGTAATAAATATATGTTGAGAACAATTCCCTGAGTAGGGACACACTTCTTAAACATATAGTAACAACTGAATATGCAAATAGAAAATATAGCAAATACAATAAAACTTGTGGCCTTTTGAAACCTGGATTCATGGAATCATACCATCTAACACAAAAGAGAAATTGGAGGAGTTAGTTGTTCTATTTATTTTCTCTGTCCTCCAACATCACTGTTAGCTTATTTTTATTCAAATCCGAGAACTCAGGTGATAAAAAACATCGACAGTAGAAAGAGGAGAGAGATATATGAAGACATGCTACATTTTATTAAACTATTGTGAGCAATGTTATCTTTGGTCAATCTATCGAATAGGCAATTGTCTCCAACCAGCTCTGAACCCACTGACAGGTTCATGTCTTTTTTGAAAGACAGGTTCGTGTCTTTCTGAAAAATAATACCTACAAATCCGAACCGCCACCACCAGAATCTCAGTGCTAAAATTAATCCTCTTACTGTTTCTCAAAATTAGATGTAAATTATAATTGTCCAGGGAGCTCGAATCAGAATTCCTAAGAAATAGGAACAAGCTATACAGATACTTTTAAATATTCCTCATGATTCGAAAGTACAGATAGGATAGAAGACTACTACAATATTGTGTAAAGATGTCCAAATGTGAATGTTAGTTTAAATGTAATACTTTCATGGTTTGAAAATTATTTCTGGTAAGAGATCTTACCTCCTTTCATTACTAGTACAGATAATATTTTACTTACATAGCTATTTGGTGAAGATTCTTCAGCTAAAACGAACATTAAACGAGAACTTTACCATGATGAGATATCCTACAGTAAATTACTATTCCTATGAGACCACACTAATTCTTATCACTTGTTTACACATTTGTGTAATGGGAATGATTGTATCTGCTTCCCAGGGTTATCGAGAAACAAAATGGTTTAATAAACCAGAAAATACCTAGTGAAATGTTTGCATAAAATAAACGTTTATTATGTGATGCTTATCAACACAATACTATAAATTGTAATTCTGAATATGTTGCTAGAGTCCTAATTGAATTAAAATAATTAAATATTTATAGTTATTACTTAAATTCCTACAACTTTTTTTTAATATTTGCTAGTCATTTTTCTGAATGATGACACTACATTTGCAGTAAAACAACAACAACAAAAAAAAAAAAAACTAAAAGTCCTACTGTTCATTAAATTTAATTTTCAGAGAAATACTGACCACATTAAGTAATGCTATATATAGTAAGGTATAGGGTGGTACAAGGAGATAGCTTTCATTTTAGCTATAAAAAGGAGAGTTTCCTTGACATAATTACATCTAAATAAAGTGAGGGGAGTGAAGGAAAAACATTTTAATGCAGAACCAAAGGAATAACCTGCCTGGGTTGTTCAGGTAGCTAAAATAGGGCCACTATGGCAAAATTAAAATCAAGAGACAGATAAAGTAATAGGTGACAAGAGGAGGTAAGATGAGGGTATCAGACCTTACAGGTTGTGATTCTGCCCCATTTTTAGGTCCTTATTCTGATAAATTTCTCTTTCCCCAACATTCAGGGCAATCATTAAAAATAGTTATCAAAATATTCTGTGTGATTCTTGTATGTCAAGGGACAGAATTGACTAAAGATGGTAGCAGATGTAAGATGATGATGGTTTCATTAGTCTGTGTCCCTGGATATTTGTGAAAGACCAAATCTACTGGCTTCACATGACAACACAGCACAAGGCAGAAATGAATTTTGGTTGTTTAGGTCAACATTTTACAAGAAATGCTGCCTAATTCATAAATTGCTTAATAAAGCAATTAATCCCTAAGTTTATTCAATTAATTTTGCTTTTAACATTGCTTATAAAATAACCTGACTTATACATAGCTCATATTTAGGAATTTTGCTTTCATTCTGAATAAAATGCCAAAAAAGTAGAGAGTTTTAAGACAGATGTGAAATGATTTGACTTAGACAAGATCACTCTGTTCTGAGATTAGGCTTCAAATCTTAGAGCAGGACAGAAGCTATGATTTTTTTTAATGGTTTTGAAAAACCTGATCTTAATATGTATTGCAGTAGATGATCATTTCTTGATTTGAAATGACAGAGGGAAAAAATGGACTATTATGGCCAGAATACAATATGAACAGTAATGACTGTGTTTTGTTTTAAATGTGAGGTTACATTTTTGCCACTGTTAGCATGAATGAAAGTTGGTGCAGCCTCTCTGGAATAAATCAATGAGATTTCTTAAAAAAAAAAAAAAAAAAAGATCCAAAGGATAAAAGCTCTTGATAAAAAGATATAATAGAGAAAGTAAATGCTTGGGAGATGAGGGATAACACAAGTCTAATCAAAACAGAGGTGAAATCACCTCTCCAGTTTTAGTATTTACAGTTTTTTTTATCAATTTATTGCCTATTAATCTTTGGTTTTAATCTTTAATTGGAATGCTTTCTCTTCACTTGTATCCTAGGTTCAAATACATGTGATTTAACTCCTACACATATATTAGTTATGATTTAAAATAAATGACTGATTTTTAAATGCAGTAAAATATTCAGGATCTATATGTGATAGTGTGACACATAAGCAAAATTTAATGCAATTTCTTGCTTATGCAGTCTCTCAATCTAGCTAGAGTCTCCTAAAAAACAGCAGTAGGAGTGCATGTAATAGTAAAAGCGTCATGGGTTTTTAAAAACGTAGGGCTAGAATAGTCTAGGAAGGAGATAATTCAAAAAATTAATTACTGTTGTCTTCATAGAGCAGATATAAGTGGGTTTTAAGAGAAGAGGAAATTTTTCTGAAAAGATGGGAAGACATTTGAATAAAAAAATGCCAACCATTAGCAAGTGGTAGCTATCATTTTCATATGTAAACCAATTTTGAAGGAAAATTGTGTTTATTAAAAGGGAAATTTGAAAAGAAGGTAGTATGGAGCATAAATGAAGCAGCAAACTAAAGAGAGCCTAGTATGACAAAATGGAGAAAAGCCAGAAGGAATTCTTTTGATTATCATTACAGTTTCAACATAACCAAAGGACATTTACTGTTTTAATATGCAAAGCTGAAATTGCTGATATAAAACACTATGATAGTATACCTGATTCAATTATATATACAATTTGTTCCTACTTAAAAAAAATAGTTTGACTATTTCATTATAGACTATTCTACCTTAAATCTAAATCCAGGAATTATAAGGACTGCCTAAGGTAATAAAGATTAAGTAACTTATTGTGTATTTCCTAGGCAGACAGAGAAATTAGAGTAAAGAAGATTGTATTGTAACAAAAATAATTTCCAATATAAAATATCAGAAATAATGCTTAAATTACAGTGCATTATTCATTTTGTTAAAAATATTACAGTGTAAGGAAAGCACTTTTGAATGTTTAGTAATACTATTTTTAAGCAATTTTTTAAAATCTTAGAATAAATCTTATCATTTCCATTGGCAAAATGTTCAGTTATAAGTCTGGTCTTCTATAAAGGTCAAAAGGATTTCTGGGGGAAAAATAGATTTGATCTAGTAAATAATTATTCAAAGGAAAATTAAATTAGAGGATATTCTAGAAAAAGACCTGATATGACCTAGTAGTGCACGGAGGATGTGGATAAAAAGATTTCATGTGTCCTTTGAGATCAATTACACTGCCATTTTGAAATATAAAGCACTAAAATTGTGTTAACACAGTCATCAGTGACAGACAATATAGAATATTACAATTCTCAAGCAAGCATTAATATTTTCCCCGATCAGAAATAGTCTTAAATTTTATTGTTTATGATTATTTTATTTTGTTAAAGAAGGAATTATTTAATTTCTTTTAAGCATAAAATGCAGTTACTACTAAAAAATTCCAAGCTTCAAAACAGAGCTGAGCACTATATAAGGTCTTTTTATTTAAATACCAGTGACTTCAGATTCACGCATAATTTCTTTTTTAATGTTTAATTCTTTAAAGAAGAGAAGATAGGAAGATGAAGGAATTGTGGGAAATAAAGAGCATGGTCCCATGCCAACCCAATCATCACAGAAGAAAGTCTATTGTAGCACAAGGGTCCCATGATAACTGACTTGAATCTCTCATGATGTGAAGAACAAATAAAAGGTACACAAAACAAATGAAGTGCCTTGATTTATGAAGATCACTGGGTCAATCTTGAGAGCTGTCACTTGTTCAGAGTAACTGTTCCCCATATACATTTAACTCAATTATACTATTTTTTCCACAAATAATCTACTTCCTTGATTGGCAATTTCACTTTCTAATATAAATTCTCACTCTAGTTTGGTTGGTCGTGCTACATCATCTGCAATCCACATTTGGTTTCTTTACTCTTCTGTGTGAGTACATCAGTACTCACAGTAATGAAGCCCCTTAGACACAATGGAAGAGCAATGCCAGGGATCAATCCCCAGAACATGTTCTAAGTTATATACTCTACCTATATATTATATAGTCATATTATATATATATATATATTATATAGGTATATTAGTTATTAGTTATATTGTCGTATAGCTATATCATTAGTTATATAGCTATAATTAGTTTTCTCTTTCCTCATGTATGTTCAAGGGCTCATGTTCAAATTTCCTTCAATCTTCTAAATTGCCACAGGTTTTGTATTAAGGACAGAATGTAGAACATAATTTGCTTTTTAAAAAATATAGGTTTATGCGCTTACTTTGTTTTCTCCTATATTAGTTGGTAAACCAAAGGTCATAAATTTCTACAAGGAAACTATCAGTTCAAAAACTCACATTCCAGACTGATAGAATTGTTTTTAAACCAGTTGTGCATATTTGGAATCAGAGGTCAACAAACATTTTTTTAAAGGGCCAAATTAAACATATACTTTCTAGGCCAGTAGGTCTGTCTCATGCTGTTCTCTTTAACAATACTGCAAAATGTAACAAATATTCTTAGCAAGTGGGCATTGAGAAAGCAGAGATTGGATATATTTATAGTAGTTTGCCTATTCTCCTTCCATATCTTTGAAGCACTTTTAAGATAATTTTCTGCACCTATAAGACTATGGGAGAATTGATTAAGATATTTTAAAAGCCTAAAGGCTAGAAAATACCTAAAGATTATTGACTACTTTAAAAGGCCATTTCATCAGCCTAGAATTAATAAAAAGAGTAAAGAGTAATGTGATTAATACCATTTGGTACTTTCTTTAACTAAGGGGTACACTTCCTCACAAGTATTTCTCAAATGTTGGATGGGAAAAGATGTATCCATACTTTTACCCTTCTACCCAGAAACATGAAAGTACAGGCAAACTAATATTTATAAAAGTAAAACACTTTCCAAAAGTATTCTTCTTGTTTCTTGTTAACTAGACAATGTATTAGTTAAGATACAACACATAATAATCTTTCCACACAGTTTGACTCTTTGAAACTGAATTTAAACATGGATATTTGAGGCACTCTCAAAAATGTCATGGTAGATGAGAAAAGATGACTTATGCACATTCAACCACTTGAAAAACGGTAAACAGAATTATCCCAAGTAATTATTAATGATGGAAATTATTTCACATATAGTAGAAGAGAACAGTATTAATTTAAAGGAATTTATTTCTCATAACAATGGACTTTATTGATGTCATTCTAGTCATCCCTGTTGGTTCAAGTCAATTTTTAAAAAATGAAAATAAAAGATAAAATAATAAGTATAAATAAACTAGATTTTAAAGAAATACTAAGGGAAATTATCATGGGAAATGGGCATTTCTGTATCACCAGGTTTACATCTGAGATGTAATAAACTCATAAACAGGCACTAAAAAAATCAATAGTAAATGTGTGTATAGATACATCAGAGATGAAAGGAAGAAAGCAGAAGGGCAGGAAAGGAAGAGTGATGGAGAGATATTGAGAGAAAAAAGTTCACTTATATTATTCACCATCTAAAATCACTTTACTTCTCAGGCTGTGGGACTTTTTGTAGTATAATTAACATTTCTTAAATGTGGGCAAAACTATGTAACACTTCAGTTTGTCTATCTAGGGTGAAGGTGATCTTTAAAAATAACTGGGTAAGACGGTTATTTCTCCTTTCCCCTGTGTTTACCAACAAACGTGGATCAACAGACTAAGCAGTACCACCTACTTTCAGTTCACTCTCAAGCATTGTAAACTAGTAACTGTTACAACAGAATAGCAATTACAGCCCACACAATTCATTAGCCCTTTTAACAGAGTTCTTTGTTTTGTAGCATAAGGAAAAAGAAACCAGCAATTGATAGTAAATCCTGTATTGCTAAAGCTATAAATTCTGTAGAATTATATACTGAACTACCAATTGGTGCTACTACTTGAGGGTTCTGTTTATTTGTTTGCAGCTCTGTTTTGACTAAGGAAATAAGGAGTCTTCCAGAGAAACAGCTTGCCTACTTCCCCTTAATACTTACTTTATTCTTTGAAATCACAGACTTATTTTTGTTTGATCATGTTCTAAAAACCATGTTAAGTTTGGCTTTAAATTTGGCCTTTTTCTTTCGATTTGTTCATGGTGAATTAAGTGTCCTCTCAATGAAAAATATAAATATAAGAGGCTTTCCCAATATCTAATTTTTAAAACATTTAAATAAATCAATACCATATGGATTTTCTTTCCTTTACAATATATGTTTTAGCAAATCTGAAGAAGAAAATGTATTGCATTTTTATCCCAACAAAACATGTCAAGAAATATCCTCAGCAGCTCAAAATAGTGAATTTACTCCACTCTCCAGCTGTCAAATAACTCTCTTTGCCCTGCTATAAATCATCTATTGAGGATAGGTGACTGTCTACTCCAGATTAGGGAACCTTGACAGCTTTGCGAGTAAGGAGTCTAGAACTATCAATTACTATGTCTGAATAAAGATTCCAAAATACCAGACTATAAAATCACTGGTTCCTACCCATTGTTTTGATGTTTTTAAAGAATGGGGAAAATTACTTTAATCAGGGATGTTTCTCTTGTTTCATCATAAATGTAGGCATGATGCAAGGCTGGCCTGATTCCAACAACACAGTCCCTCACTCAGTGAAAGGACACTGCCAAAGGAAAGAGACTAATGGATTTAGCACAACTAGTAAACAACAAAGAGTGGAGTTTGAGAGACTGGAAGGGGCACCAGAGGGAGAAGGGAGAGAGAGGTATCCCAAAAAACACAGAGGTTGTGATCTAAAGAACAAAATAAATAATATTTAAAAATAAATAAATAAATAAAAGTGAACTATATCACTAGCACATTTATAGCTGCACAAGTAATAAAGCTCTTCTACCTTTTTGAACCAGCTTGTTAAAACACACACACACACACACACACACATACACACACTGAGTATATTTTTAAAGCACATACCACAAGATGGGCAGTATTAAAATTTAGGCACCAATGCCATTAGCTGTGTCTGAAAAAAACACAGAGGTAAAGGGCCTAAATAAGAAGGGTACTTTTGTTGCAAATCCTAGGTGGGGAAGAGAAAATGTATCACCTAGAGGGTATGTAGAGGGAAACTGGAGTCTTTAGCTTTTAAGGAGAAAAAAAAAAAAGATAGATAAAAAGGAAAAGAGCAGAAACTGAGAGAGAGACTTTGGGGTGAGGAGAGACATGAAAATGGCCGTCGGTAGCCTGAGTGACCAGGCTGGACAGCGTGCTGGTGGTGGCAAGGAGCCATGGTGGCCAGCAGAAGAGTGGTGGGTGTGGAGACTGTGGCACCACAGCAAGGTGGCATAGTAAGCTGGTCCCTGGAGATGGCCAGGGATTTGGAAAGCTGATTTGTGCACCAGCAATTGTGGGAGAAGTTTGAAGAGTCTTGGAGAAGTGGAGCAGCTGGAACACTGGAGAAGAAGCAAAGAGAAAACGCTGGAGAAAGACTGGAATTTGCAGAGTGCCTGCCTCAGGTTTGGAGGGGCAAAGGGGGACCATCATGAACATGTGTCTTTGGGACCTTTTGGAATAAATGGTGACTGGTTAAGATAACTGGCCACTTGTGGCTTCAAGGACTTTTTGTTTTCCCTGTTAATAGTCCTTTGTAAGTAAACACTTGTTAAACTGCATTTGACTGGCAACTGCTATGCACTGGTGGCACAAACCTGAGGTAACCTCAGAAGCCACATTTTAAATGTAGCTTGTTGGTTAGAGGCTTCTACCCCTTTTTTACCCAGTTTCACCTTGCACTTTACTTTTATGCCTTCTTTATTGCCATGTTATTCATTGAATATTCCTTTAATTTAAAAAAATTCTAGATGACAGGAAAAGTCACTTTGTACAGTTGAGTGGTAGTAGAGATGATAAAAGCTTTGAAAAGACATCTAATTCTATTTCTCCCTCCTCACCCCACCTGCCTTGTTAGTCTATTATAGACACAAATGAAATGTTTCAGTAACAAAATTGCTCTCTGATAAAGTGAAATATATAAACAATGCCTTTGTTTATAATGTTACACTAAAGGCATCAATATAAAAGAGCAATGAAAGGTTAAGTTACAAAAACAGCAATCAAGAGCATCTGGTACAACTCAGTCACCTCCACAAGGCATCTGAGAAAGAGAAAGGTGTGTTGATCAACACACATGGTAAAACAGGGCTACTTGGAAGACGGGTGTGTGTGTGTACGTGTGCATTTCTCTTTTGCTTTAATCCATCTGAGGCTGTGATGCTGGGGATTGGAAAGTTTTACTGCTTTTTATATAAAGAAACCTCATATCCTGAGCACACTAGTTTGAGAGATGCAATTATGTATCTTCCTATACACATTTATACATGGTAAGAAATACCAATAGGAACACCAGCTTTTCACCTTCATTCTCAATTCCCCAGAGTTAACTGCACATAGGCAGTCTACAGAAGAGCAGAGAGGAGGAGTGGAACATTAACGGAATCCTTGAAGTTTTGCTGACCCTGACTCCACCCTGATTTTGACCCTGTTTACCAAGCACATAGCACTATTTTCTGTGTCATAACAACAGAAGTAAAGTATAAACTTAAAAATAAGAGTTTATTAAATAGTATTTCTGACACCAAAAGTCTTCTCTAGGGGTACTGACAAATGCTTCTGTACTTAGTTCTTTCTCATCTATCTATTAGTCTCCTAAGGCACATCTAGAAATAAAATTTCCATCTTTCTCTAGCTGCTAATACTAGAAGTGACATTTCCATTGCTAGCAATCAGCAGAAAAGAGCATACATTCCATGCCCATCACTCGTCAGTAACATCAGTCTACACTGAAGCTGGCAGTCTCTTGGGAGGACAGATATCCAAATAAGCAGAGTACCTGCTACCTGATATTAACATTTTAAAATAACCTATTAGTTGAAGAAGACTTCTCTCCTGATTGACTGTGTGTACCCTCGTCACAGACCACTGCCATTAGTACTTTTAGATATATCTAATCATAATTTTGAATAATTTTGCCCTTTGCTACAAATAGTGTCCATCATGATGGGTCATTGAGTCTAATGACAGTAGTTAAGTCACATTGCTGGAGAAGAAACAGAATTCAGTCATAATAAGTCATTTGCACCAATATTACCAAATACTAATACGATCATCCAAGACCTATTAATAGAACAGATACTAGTTAAATGTGCTCCACGTATTTAATTCCTAATTTATATTTTTTACAGATGGAACTCCAAATCATGTCCCTCTCTACTTTGTCTGGCTCCTCTAAGGCTTTCTGCATTTTTCCTTCTTTCTGGTGTCACTGACACCTCCCAATTTAGTAAACCAGTGAATTTAATTAATGAACTTCTCACTCTACTTTCCAAGTCATTAGTGGAGGCAGTAAATTAAAAACAATCTTAACACCTATCTCTGCATCTTCTCACTGCTACCTCCTCCCAGCTGTACACACTGAGGTACATTATCACCATTAATTTAAATTTCTTTAGCCAAAAGTAGTCACAGCTGGGCCCATTTGTGTGAATTTACTTAAACAGTAAACACATTAGTAAATTTCTATCATTTTTGTATATTCTAAGATAAAGTATAAAACGTGCACATAAGATCAATATATGTTATAAATATATCTTAAGAAAAGTTATCATGGAGAAAAATAACTCTCTTCTAGTTATTGCCCTTTATCAAATTTTTACCCTGAATTCTATTTCTCTATCTCTTAACATCATTATCCTGGTACTGGTATGCTCTCATATTCTACCATTCAAAACAGTGGTGGGGTAAGATTTTCAAAATGTTCATTAATCACAACACAGGCATAGTATGCCTAATATGTTCCAGGCACTATTCTAGGCACTAGATTTAAAAAAAGGTGAAAAGAATACCTACAGCAAAAGAACCTATGCTCAAGAAATAAAATCAACTCGAAAACAGATAAACAACCTGTGACAAATGGTACACAGAAAACTACAGAAGGCTGAGAAACAAATGGAAAAACAGGCCAGAAAGGAGTTCAGGTATCAGGTAATACTAGTGAAAAGGTTATCACTATTACCTGTTTTTTAGCAGAGTCAACAAAAGTGAAGGAATAGCCATGTATTTACTGGGGAAACAACATTCCAGTTGGAGTAAAATGAAAGCAATGCCCTAAAGAGTGAGAAGCGCAATGCAGTAGGAACACAGTGAACCAGTAAGTGCACATAAGAGAAAACTGACATGCTTAGCAGGGAGGTCACATTACAGAAACACATATGCAAATAGAAAAGTAAAATAATAATCTCCAGAATGTATAAATTCTTCATTTTGTACAGGTAGGTGTACCTGTCATACTGATGTCACTAATTTCTTAACCATACCTTGCCATGGTCAAATTCCATACCACAAGTTTTTAAGACCAGACCATTAGCATTCGCACACTCAATAACTTAGCAAATTCTGCACTCCTGTTTACTACATCACAAACTCTGGAACTGGATTCCAGGAATCTGTTTTAATGAGATTTTGGGGTGATTCTGTTTCATGCTAAGACTTGAGAATGATGACTCTATATATTGAGACTATACCTTAAAGTGCAGAAAAACTAGGTACTGTTGAAAATAAGAACACTCAAGAATAGTTATCTGGTGGATGTTCTGAGAAGTGACTGATTTGTGAATATATTTTAAAGCAAGAGTGAATGTAATATGTGGACTGTATGAAGCTAGCAGAAAAAAAAGGGTAACTGAGACTTTTGTTTTCAATAATTGGAAAAACAGTTGCCATCTATAACTACAGAGATGATGATGGAATGGAGTAGAAATAAGAGACAGAAAGATGGCTTGAGTGGCTTGTGTTTGATACATACAGGATATATTCAAAGTGAAATAGTGATTATATACTGGGAAAAATGATTGTGGAGGTCATGTGATAAGTGAGAGTTGTATTTGAGGGTCGATTGTACTATTTGCCATGGAAATAAATGAGCATATGTAGGTGGTCAATGAAAACAGCAAAAAGGCTCAAGTACCATGTGCTCTGGAGCATTCCAACGTCTGAGAAATAAGTAGTAACCATCAAAAATATCTTAGAAGGAGCAAATTACAGTCATAAAAGGAACCAAGTAAGATAAATATGAATTCCAGTGCCTAAACTGGGTACTGTTGAACTTAGAGAAAGACAAAAATCTTTGAACAAGTTTCTCACGTTGTACATTTTGATCCTGAAAGTATTATCATGTAAGTCACTGCAAGATTACACTATCATTATGCTTTGTTTGGATGACTTTTCACATGTTAGAATTAAAACAACAAAGAGGATGAGAAAAATACATTTCTCTACTGTTCATATACCAAGTCATGCATTTAGTGGGATGGCTAGTTCACACTTCCTCTTTTAGATTTTAAGGAGGAGGTTAAAAAGCAATTCTAGAATACTGCAGATCCAATGGGTTCTTAATTGACACCTGGATCTTATATTCCCCTTGTATACACACATCATGTTTTTAACTATGCATGCTCCTGACAGTAGCACTCGATAAATATATTTTTAATTAATATAAATTAATATATATTAATTTTAATTAATATAAATTAATATATATTAATTTATGGTTAATATAAATTAAGGGATTAAAAGGAAAATCTCTTAAACTCTCTCTCTGTCCTGAGGGATATATTTTTATATTACCCATCTTTGATTTCATTAAGTAATATAATTTATATTTTTCAAATGCTTACAAGTAATAAAGAATTTTCAATATGTCCCAATTAATCCTAAAACATCCTGACAATATATGCCAGACAGGTAACATTATCACTACCTTATAGATGAGAAAATAAATTTTAATGTCAACATGTAACTAATGAAAAAAAAAAAAAGGGTCCCTCAGGTATGGATCAGAACACACCCATCAGAGTCTACCACTTCAAATATACTCCATGTACAAATATGAAAAGCAATACCCAAGTCTCATTTTCTCCTAAAGGAACAACAAGCATGATTTTAAATTTATTCTCATTTTAGAATACAAAATATCTTCACCAAATGCATGTGATGCAGTTTATGTTATTTGAAGCTACAAATAAGATAAAACTGTTTTCAATACATACGTACATGATCATAATTAATTTTATCAGTATGGGGGAACAGTTCTAGTCAATTTGCCACCTCACCGGGGTGTTTTAAAATGAATTAGAATTAATTAAGTGAGTTATTTGGAGAAAAATATTATAAAAGTGCTAGATATTGCTATCATTTTCTTTAAGATGAGTTTTGCCTTAAAAGGCAATCATTGGTCAGTAAAAACCACCTGAAAATAATTCACACCACAGATATTTGTATTTCTGATTTGTTCATAAAGAATACTATATGTAGAGATTTCTTGGTTATGAACATATACAGTTGAGTGGAAACCAATTTGATTAGATTAACAAAAGACGAGCTGAGAGCTAATTTAGCTAAAAGATATGTTTACATGTTCTTTATTTCATTATTCTTCATCTTAAATGAGAAAGCATTTAATTCATATTACTTTGCTCAGTATTAAATTTTAAATAATATACCAAAGCTGTCATTTGACAGAGTTCCCATCTGTAAAAAGAACAAAAATATAGATTTACCACATTAGGGAGCATTTAAAATGTTTAAGCATTTTTTCTTGAATGTGGTTTTGTTAAAATAGCTTTCATTTCTGAAATGTCAAAACTTATCAAAAGACATTTAGCATGACTGTAGATATATCACCTACAGATAAGGAAAGTTGCTTTTATATAACACATTACTTAATGCAATGTCAGTACCATTTAAGGCAACTCTATACAAATATTTTCACATATCTTCTTACCTTTGGCTAAATTCATTTTCTATTCTACTTCCCTTATCTGTGAGAATTCATTTTGAACATGTATATAAAAATAGACCAACATTGGTGAGTATAAGCTATTGACAACAGTAAATTTTGAGGTAATTTTTTATAAATTTCAGGATTCTAATCCCAGATACAAATACGGAAGACATAATGAATTTCACTAGCTAAAGTAAATTAAAAACTAAATTCAAGAACTTTCATGGGCAAAAGAGAGTTGTGCATCTCTAATATCAGAATTCTCTGGTTAGTCTACAGACTCATCACGCTATGTGAGAAACTAATCAATGGTGGGTTAATTTGTTTAATAGATTTTAAATAAACGGTATGCTGACTCATATCTTTCTCCTCTGATTACTTCTCAAAAGCAAAGCAGAGAAGTTTGCTGTGGAATATTAAATATACCCTCACATTCTTGCTTTAGAATGAATGTCAGAATAGAGTATTTCTGAAAAGTGTTTGGGGAGATACCATGTTCTCCACCCCATGTACATGCAGCTTCCCTAGACTACCTACTGGGAAATAGAGGAGAGTCATAACATGGAAGTCAGGTGGGCTAGAAAGGAAGAGAGGGGATTCTTCTTGTTCCTGCAGTCCAATTTGCATCCCAGTACTGCAGGAGAGGAAACAGGGAAGGAGACACACAGATGAGAGAGATTCAGAGACACTAGAAAAAGACGTGGGTGAGAGACAAAGGCTGGCAATGGCAGTTGTTAACCTGCTGTGAGGTCTCCTTTTGTCCTAGCTTTCTGGAACCTCCTTAAGATCTCCTCTCCTTTGGCTCCCTGCCAGAAGGTGTCTTAGACTTATGGCAAGATTTCAGGCCTCAGCAGCCCCACTTTGAGCCATATCTGTCTGGCTAGGTATGTGCCCATGAAGGGAAGGGTAATTTGGGGTGTTTTATTGGAAAAATGTATTTTCTTATTCTTCTCTTTCTCTATGCATACTAATTGTATTAAAGCTCTTTTAGATTAGGAGAACGCTTTGCATTTGTCTGTACAAATGATCAGCCTCTGTGAGAGTGTGCATATTTCCCTGTGTACTCCTTAGTGTCATGCACTAACAAAGTACAGTGACAAAATGTGGTGGTTTTTTTGTTGTTGTTTAGAGCACAAAAGAGTTCCCACATTGGTGCAAATACTGGATATATGCACAACCACTTGCACAAGTGGGCATGTACACAGAGAGTTCATGGCTTCCTTTCTATGGTTTTTAATATCATTGTAACCATTTTTCAAGTGTTTTTTCTATAACTAGTTTCAAGAAAGGACTCTTATCCTGTGTATTAGTTTAATGCTACTACAAAATTTTTTTGGAAACGCACTATGACTGTTTGCATATAAAAGTCATTCTACGGTATGTAATTAACTGATATGAAAAGGAATTTATTATCATCTGCCTCCCTGACTTTTTTTTCATCTTCCATGTACAGGAATTAGGAGGCAATGGAAAGACTACAAATACTGTCCAGACTTTCAATAGGGTATTCAAAATTGAACTCTGTCTCGCTGATTTTGCAATTTTGAGTAATTACTCTCAACACTTCAGTTTTAAAATCTTTAAAAGACTATAACAAAAACTCTGCTTAGAATTTTGACTTTATGATTAGATAGTATATCTAAACTCTGACTGAAGTATGGCAGAGAAAAGACACTTAGCATACAATAGCCAGTATGAAAAGTAATAATTCAAATTTCTATTAAGCTGAAAGCACAATATCTATCAGTGGGCCTCACTGATTATTGAAATAAACAGTGATGCAAGTTTCAGATGAAAATAAATAGTCGTACAGGAACAAGGAATTATTGTAAATGCACCAAGCAAATGATTAACAGGAAACACACTATCTCCTATAATGTTGTCAGCCTGCTTCAAATAGATTACAAGATTATTTAAGTTCGAGATGAATCATATTCAACACCTCTTTCCTTGATTAAATGTATTTATAAGCTTAATGTGGTATTTGCTGGCATTCATTCATAAAGAAATTTAAATAGCTTCAGACACTAACCTCCTTAAATTTTTCTGTTTCTTTGTGGGGCAGCTATGGCTCATAATCATGGATTCCTGTCACAAGTAATATCTAAAATATTTAATATGCAGGCAAATTTTTTTATTTATACTTCTATATTTTTTCAAAATAGGAATTTATGGTAGCAAAATATCACTTGCACTTTCAGCATGTGACTTCAATGCTGCATTATATACAATAATTGGATCCCTACCAGTTAAAGATGAAGTCATCCATAGACTTGTTCATTGCCCAGGAGTTTCAGAAATCACTGTTACTACATTTTTCTTTGGACTTTATTTTTAAACTCAAAACCTTTATTTTTAGCATCTACTGGAAAAAATCAAGCTGGTTGAATTCCAAGTATTTCCCAAACAACTGTCTAAAGATGAGCTTTTTATATTTGCCTTAACAAATCTTCTCTTTGTCAAGTAATATCAACACCAAGTAATAACAAATGAAAAATTGCTTCCCTTTGCCAAGTAATAACAAAATCATTTATGAATATTTCAAGTCAGACCTGGTTACATTTCCTTCACATGTGCAAGCTGGTATTTCCTAGTTATCTAATAATCATTAAACTTACTACTTATTTTGTGATGTTATTTAGAGGTATCATTTTATCAAATCTTGAATATTTCAAGTTCTAACTTAATGTTTTTATTCTAATCATCCTTTCAAAATGGGTGCAATAAATCCCTCTACAGTGACCTTGTGTATGTCCTTATATTGATATTTCCCAGTATGAACAATGAGGTTGTTCCGTAAATGTTACTAAGCGCTATTACATGAAAGGCACATTTTATGGTCAAAGTAACTTTAATATATCTTTGATTAAACAAAGGGGCCCTCTATTGTTAGTCTTCACATCACACTTAACAGGATAACAAATGTTTTTAGGTAATTTTAAACCAAAAAAAAGTGTGTGTGTGTGTGTGTGTGTGTGTGTGTGTGTGCATGCACATGTGTAGTTGTAGTTTGTGACGGTAAAGACAACTCATAAAGTTAATATTCAGTGAAACATGCTTTTAAAAGGGATTTTTGAAAAAATCCCTAGAAATGTATAATTATATATCATGATGACTCCGACATACATAATGTTCTTATTTTTTGTCATCAACTTTTCATCAGAACATGTTATTCTGTTATTCTTAAGTTCAGTTCTCTGCTTAGGATGAGAGTAACTCTCATAGATAGCATTTTTCTCTTTTAAAGTTCTAAAGAAGCTATCTTTCTTAATAACAGCAAGTCACTCCAAAAGAAAATTTAACTTAAACACCCTTAAATTATGGAGTAAAACATTGAATTTAAGAATACTGGAATCTAAAATATTTCTTTAAAATAAAATATACTAAATGTAAAAATACTTCTGCAAAACATAAGCATACTTAAAATATAATTATATATATATTACTTGAAAATCTATATAAGGCTTTAATCATTAGGAACAACTGTCTACTGAAAATCAACAAAAATGAGAAAAAATATCACCCTAGCAATATTAAAGAGTTATGGAAAAGAGAGAACCGAATTCAAGTTACAAATCAGCAATCTATGTATAGTGTTAGGAACTAATTTCAAACATTCTTACAACTTAAAATGTTAGTCAATAATATTTTCCCACTTTTCTTTAAATTTCCACCTCATCTTATTGAACCATCCTTTTTGTGAGCACTAAAAAGAAAATTCATCACATCTGTGATCCACAAAGACCTTAGAGCAATGGGAAAGTGTCGAGCTTAAATATTCATTGTGCCATTTTCCAAAGCTATGGTGCTCTCTGCATTCATTTCTCCTTCATTCTAAGCAGAATGTAGTACTGATTTTACTAGAACTTAAAACAATGGATGACAAGGCACAGTCATTGGAATAGAACAGATGGTCAAAAAAATGTTCTTTATCTTTCTCTGAATATCCTGATATTTCTGCCTTGCCAATAAATCAATTATTTAATTAAAAGAGCAGAGTACAGGATATCAGAATTTCACACCACTAAGAATCAAGTTAACTTCTTTTTAATGCTGGATTGTTTTTAAGCAATTTTGATTTTTTTTTCATAAAAGCAATAACCAAAACACTCTTCTTTAATTATTAGGTTGTTCACAGACTTTGTGATTATATTTATGTCTTGAATATAACATTAATCCTACAAGTCTAATCTTGAAGAAAAAAGTTAATTATGTTTGAAACTATTACATCTATGCTATAATATTTATTACAAGGGAAAACATTGCCTGATTTTGAAACAGAGGGGAAAAAGCTCCTCTTTCTTAAAACCACCAGTATCAGAGGGTGGACTGACCTAGAGCCTGCTATTGTTTTCTTGTTGATCAAACTAAAAACAATCTAGTTCCACATAATTAACATTTAACCTATTAACATTAGGGAAAAAATAAACATTTAAACAGATTAAACAATTAATTAAGGGCAAAACAAACAGAGAAGAGTTGGCATAAAAGATACAAAACATGCAGTTCATATTGGTTTGGTGGAAAGAACATGGATTTTAATTTCAGAGAGAACAAATCTAACTTCTGGTTGCCCCATAGCTTAACTCTAAGATCTACATGAAATCCATCAGACTTTAAGCTTTCTTAGTTAAACATTTTGGATGATGAAATTTTTTACTTCATATTGTTTTTTTTTTTTTTTTTTGGAGAGAGAATGAGATGTGTAAAGTTTCATCATATTAACTGATGAATGAAAGTCACTTATTCATTATATCACCCACAAGTCAAACTTCACCCATAAAAGTAGAACATAAAAGTCTCAGTATTTTAGCAAAAATAACCCTATTTTTATACACGCCACAAATCCATTTTGTAAAAATATTAGTTTTAAAATATTTATTTCGTCTCTTTTTTCCATTGCTTTGACCCCAAGACACTGCTGCCACCAAGATAGATATATGAATAAGAATTTGAACATTGTTTTTGGGACAGATTTGGTGTCTTGTTTTCAATCTATCTTATTACGTTCAATACTCAATCTTTCTAATCAAAAATAGGGTTGACTATGGTTTTGAAAGTCTTTGCATATGTAGTAACTAGCTCTGTTTTCAAGCCAGAAGGAGGTGCACTATACGGATGGGGGATTAAATAAAAGTAAGAGAGTAGCTCCTGGTCCAGTGAGCCCTCTGGTCAGTAGTCCACTTACATGTGAGTGCCATCTACAGGCACAGCTGCCACATGTCTACACATTAACAGGGCTGCATACAGCGTCTTCATGTGTAAATAGATAATTTGTGAAATGATTTGTGTTTTTCTTCTTTCGTTTTTCTCCTTTCCTGCATTTCTTTTTAACAGCAAGAACTTCTTAAATACATTTTAATACGTGTTTGGATAAACATATTGAAGAATCCGGCTGCCATATAGTTTTGGAATTTTTACTTAATTTCTTTAATTCTTTAAATTTGAAAATGTCAACACCTGTGGTGTAAAAGCCACATTTGCTACCGCATGGGTAGTAAATGATCGGCACAGGCAAACATTTTGCTCAGAAACCTTCAGAACATATAGGTATCAGAAGGGTTTCATTCCTGAAAATTGAACAGCGCATGCTCTGAGCACTTGAATTTGTGAGAAATAATCTGTTGGTGAAATAAAAGTGTTTATCACACCATAGCATAAGAAAAACAGTCTCTTACATTTCTATATGGAGAAATAAGTGCTTTGATCAATTGAGAAGATAATGCTTATGACAAAGTTGTGGAGATTTTTGGTGTTTTTTTAGTGAAAAGTTGCTATTCTACATTATTGAGATGTTTTAAAATATATCTTTTTCATCAAATGCCAGGTGGGAGATATTTGGTCAAGATACTTAATCATGAGTTAAATTCATTAGTTAGTTTTGAAAAAATAAGAAAAAATATATAAAATAATACCTACATTTGTGGGTAATATTTGGAAGCACAAAATATTACATGTTTAAGTCACTCACTGTAAAACATCTAGTCTACTGAATGCTTCTACTAACCAACTTTCCAAATCAACTTTGAAATTTAATTAGCATGATCTCCCTGCCTTGAAATACATCTTAGGCCACTTCCGGTAGTGGTTTACCCAGGCTTGCCTTCCACAGGGATACACAGAACTGCTTTACACACTGCTTTGCATTCCCTCTGCCAAGACATTGATATGATGCTGCATATTCTCAGCTTCTTTCGCTGTCTTCTTGAAGGAAGAATGTGGGTGGGGAGGAGAAGAGAGGGAATGCTAGTTGCCAAAAGAAGCAATGTTTAGACACACAAACTGATTTTCATTTTATGTCAGTAGAGTTTATGTCATTTACCAAAAGTACCACATCCTCCTCAGGGTTTCCTGAAATTCTCACTATGCACTGCATGTGACAGAGTCACACAGAAATAGAAACACATTGTGATTTTCTACATCCTTGGGTGTCTATTCTTCTCTCCTTACCTTGTTGTTTTGTTGATTCCAAGAAATCAGCTCTTTTGTAGAATCATCAAGCCTAGATTAACAATCTTCAGGAACGTGTCAATCTCCATCCTCTATATTTTCAAATCAAATTAGTTCCATCACCAATTTAAAGATTCTTAAATATTTTTGTGTGTTTCCTTTCTACTGTTTATAATAGATTATAGTCTCTTTATATATGACAAATGGAAGACAAAATGCTGAGAACACTTTTTTGAAAAGGAAATAATTATCAACATCAATTTTTCCCATATACAGTATAATGGTGAGTTCAAGGAAGATTTTAAAAAGCTGGTATGTCTTCTCTGAATTTCAAAATCTAGAATTAGAAATAATACGTTTTCCAATGATTTAATGATTTATTTTGCACTTAAGATGGCCCCTTTCACATGCTGTTATAAAAGTGTGAATTCTCTGGAATATTCCCAAAGGTAATATTACTTCCTTAAAAATTCCTTAGAAATGATTCACTACAAGTAATTCATTAGGAATAATTATTGTAGTATAAGAATTCTTAGATAACTTCAGTATCCACTAATTTAAAATTTATTTGTATACATCCTATATTAAAACTTATCACTTCTAATAGATTTTATTACAACAAGTCAATTTTGGGTCTCCTATATGTTTGGGATATTATATTTTATGATGTATTTCCATTTGTTTAAATTAATATGTGAAAAACTCAGTTCCCAATACAAATAACAAGCTTGAGTACTTTATAATCAGTTCTAGTTAAATAGAAACACAGGAAAGAACAGACATTGTTTTTTAGTTTGTGATATTTTAAGGAAGATTTTAGCCACATGGGGTAGAAATGCAGTTTCAAATAAGATGAATCAGTGATCTAGCAGGTGATAGTTCATCTCCTCCTACTTTCTAGTTCAGTAGATTGATGATAGATAAATAACCAAGTGTTAACAATTTCCACTGGTATATCTTCCTCGCCATCTATTTGGAGTCGTATTTGTTATAATAAGATATATGGGTACTAGCACATGACAATGCTTTGTTCAAAGACACAGTCACCACATTGATTTCCCAACGGAAAATTTCATCAGGAGAAGGAAAAGACATCCAACTGACTAACAAATTGCAGGAAGAAAAGGTCAAAGAATTTTCTAACATAGAATTTTGCAGGATTCTTTTCCTTGAGCTCTAGCAAAGAGAATAGTTTTCCCTTACAAATATTTTTACATATGTATGTATGTATGTATGTATGTATGTATGTATGTATGTATGTATGTATATTTTAATACAGAAACCAATTGATTCTTTTCTGGAATAGATTTGAAAGAAAGTTGTTTTTTGGTTTTTTTGTTTGTTTGTTTGTTTACCTACTCTGCCAAGTCAATTTTAGTCCCAAATAAATGCTGTCTATCTGAAAATGACTTATACTTTTATCTAGTAACCTCCCAAGGATGAATACTCAAGCTTACCTTCTGTATTTTCTGTAGTACTGTAGCTAGAGCTACAAGAATTCTTCTCTCTCTGCCCTCTAGTGCAGCTTGCCAATATAACATTGCTTATCCCTCATGCCTCCTTCAGTGTTTATCTATATAATGCAACTATTGTGTCTTTTGTTGGGGTTTATTACTTTTACTCCTCCCACAGAGAAAAATGCCCAGAAGATAATGGAGTGAGATAAGAAAGTAAAGGGAAGATTGTATAAAGTAAAGCCACTGAATGTTCAGGGAATAATGCTGATTGAAATAAATTTGTTCTATTCTTTGTTTCTAAAATGCTGCAACTTTCAATAATAATAATAATAAAATATGCCAGTCATGAAATGTCTTTCTGGGTTCACTTGTAAGGGTGAAGGAAACAAGTGCATAAGCTTGCAGGGGTAATCAGGACCTTATCTCTCCTTGTTTTAACATGTCCTACCATATCCATAACCAACAGATCTCAACTGCAGAATATTATTTATATCCCTATTTATTTTCCTTATGAGGATAAAATGTCATGTTGGTGTGATATATGATTTTTTTGACAGTGTTGGTTTTTAAATACAAGTAAATAAATAAATGTCACAGTTTCTTTCTTTTTCTTTGATTTGTTTGCCTATTATCTCGGTTCCCTTGTATCTGAAGTCTATACTCTCCAGTCATTGCAAAATATATGGATATTTAGTGACACCATGAATACAATTTCTATCAACCTTAAAAATAAAAACAAAAAATATCCTATTGTCAAGTTGTCTCTAGCTCCCTCTCATCTGTCTCAATTCAAACCAATCATTTATAATACCACTGACTACATTCCAAATTGAATTGATATGAATAAAAAAACTGAGCTTAGATACTAAATAATATAAAATCAAAACTAATGTTAGTAAAGAAAGTTGCACTAAGCTAAAGTAATTATGCTTTTAGCCATCTACTGCAGCATTGATTCTACATAATCCCTCTCATTTCCTGAAAACACTTACGTTGATAGATGGAACAAAACACAGACCACACAATAACTAATTCAGGTCAATGGGAGGGTCAATTTTTAACTACTTAGGCAGTTTGATCAGGAGGCAATTACAATTCATAGATTATTTATCTTAACTGGAAATTTTTGTATATTATACTATGTTATAACAAGGGGTAAAATATTTCCTTCAGACTAAGTTAAACATACTAGAAAGAATAATAAGACCACTTGGAATTGATACTTTCTAGATTACATTGTTAGACTCTGAAGCAAATAATCTAAATTACAACTTCTGTTATTCCAGGAAGTAGTTTGAATCAAAATGATCAAAACAAGGGCTTCTTAGTCTAGTGCTAGTACATATATATATACATATATACATATATACATATATATGTATATGCATGTATATATGTATGTGAATTCATACATGCACACACACAGACACAATTCCAGACCAAATACTTCCTTGTTGCGGGGAAACAGCCTATGAATTATAGGATGATTAGCATCATCTCTGGACTTAGTTTACTAAACTCTAATAGCCTTCTCACCCAACTTGTGACAAAAGTATCTCCAGATATTAATGTCTTCAAGGGGAATAGTATGAAAAAAAAAAAGTCCTCCCATTGTCAAGAATCACTGATCTAAAGCAAAATTTTAACCTCTATTAATAATAAATATATTAATGGTTTAAAAAAGAGAGAAATTATGATAGGCATGTACTATACACTTAATATATATTATATACTTAATATATATACTATATACTTAATATATATTAAGTATTATGCATTATTATGTGTCTCTACACAATAGGTTTATGTTATTTTATAAAAAAGCAAATTAGAATGGAAGGTCTACTTTTAATATCTATGAGTAACAGAAAATGCCTATAATTGAATCTCGGGCCAAGAGATACCAAAGTCAGTATTTCCCCAATACCTATCTTTTATTAAGTTGATGCTTATCAGTCCCTGTATACTAAACAGGGATTTGGTGACTCCCTGATAGTCACTGTCATTTTCAAAAGAGCAACAATCTAAGTAATTTCAAATGAATTATCTAAAGTTATATATAACTAGAAACTATATCCTGGTTATACTCCAATATATTAGCAACTATTGAAACATTTAAGGTATAACATTAATCAGGAAGGACAGAATACTTGCTATTCAATTGATACCTTTCTCTGCACTAATACCCAAATCCAGAAGCTAATGTAGGACATACACTGCAAATAAAATGATCAGTGTAAGAGGCTTAAAATAAAACATGATCCCAACATTTTTATGTAAAAATATTCCATCACCTCTGCTTCATGACCCAGAATTTGTGATGTAAATAATTTACAATAATATAAGTGAGATATCACCTGGTGTGTTTGGACCAGTGATAAATTTAGCTTAAAAAATGAGTGGCAAAACCTGTTGCAACCTCTCAGTTGCAGAGGAGAAAAGTTATTATAACCATCAAAAGACACTGGAATTCTGACACCTCTTTTCTTTGACATTGTCTCCTCCCTGCTCCCTACAAATTACAATATTTGATGGATATTTGTATATAGGACAGAGCCAGTCATTATTTTTACTTTCAAGTACTTGTACTGAGATATGATAATATATAGATAATGGCATGTGAACATTTATTCATATTTTATTATATTTGCTATAATCTCTATACATCATTCACCTTATCTTATGCATTGGCCCAGATACAGAATTAAATCTATTATTATTATTTATTCATTCATTAACTTACATATTCAAGGGAGATTTACTGAGTGCTAAATATGGGGTTCAAAGGCATGAGAAGTGACCAGGCTACAAAGAGAACTAGACATATTTCCCACCTACAAGGAAACTACTTCATTCATTCATGGATTTTTCAAATAGTTTCACTGCATAATTCTTCTAATCTTCACAGCAATCAAAAGTGAGAAAGGAATAGAGTGTGTTGTGAGCAGAGATATATGTTAATGTGTACCTTTCCTATCATATTAGCCTTTATTTTCACCATGTACAGGAAATATCTTTATTTTACTACAAAATTAGAAATTAGGATCTGCTCTGAGAAAATGTCTGCTATAAACAGAACACAGATAAGACAATAACCAAACTCATTATAATTAATTTTATGATTTTAGTCTTAATTTTTTTTCTGTGAGTGGTAAAACTATCTCCATATTCCCCTGAGCAACTATCCATCTGCATTGATCTGGAGACTGTATACTGTAAATACACCAGAATGAAGACAGGAAACAAGAAATCAAAGAAAAACATTAGACCTATTAGTCACCTGGGCTTTAGAGATTCTCTGCTGCTTAAATGACTGTGCTTATTCAAAATAGGGAAACACAAAGTGATATACATTGTAAACTTATATACAACTTTAAAGCAAGGAAATGTATTGATGTTCATCTCTGTATTCAAATCAACTGCACAAACAGAGAAAGAGCAAAATTATCATTTCTAAATACCATGTTTCATTAATCCAGAATATTAGAACAAATTTATATTGAATAAGAGGCATACTAACATATATCATAAAATTGCTCATTGATAGAAAGTTTAGTTATTATGTAGTCTAATTGCTCTTGAACAATTTTATTTATGTGGACATGCATTGAAAATTATTGCTCAAAGGAAATCTATACAAAGTATAAACAAACACAAAAAAGCAAGACCAAAATTGTTCTGAAAAACAAGGTCCACATTTTCCTCTCTCTATTTTATTCTATCCTAGTGTGGAGCCTACAGAATTCTCAGTTTCAAGGGAGCAATTTCGAATACCTGGGACACACCCAAGTTCATCCATTAGCTGCATGCAGACTGTGACTTAAATCAATCTCTTGAAGTTTATAATACTAATAATAATGTTTATTGATTTATTATGTTGCAAACCTGTTATTAGGGACTCTATGTCTACAAGGTAACTCAGATATCTCACCAGAAACGAAATGACAATACTCAGAATCATGAAAGTCATCTTTCTTTCATATCTATTTTCAAGGGCCTAAAATAAAGCAAATTTTGTCTGAAATTTTCTCTAAGTACTAAATAGTCAATCCAGGAATAGTACTAATAACAGAAAGATTATCAGTATGTGGTTGCTTTTCCTTTATATCATTTCTTGTGGGTGTTATTACTTGTTATTTTCAAATTGAACTATACAACTGATACAAACATTAAGGTGGCTCTCACCATGAGGAAATAACAATACACAACACACACACAAATAGCTAATTAGTCAAAACTCTGTTACATCACAAAGATGAAACAGGTGTTGTATTTGTTTTCCTTCTCTCCAAATATAATTTGTTTCTTTTTGACTGATTGTTTTTAGGCACACCCCATCCACAACTGACAATAGATGTGTAGGAATGAATACAAGCTACTAAACTGTTTTTTTTTTTTTTTTTTTTTTTGAGGAAAGGAAAAGTTGCATGTGAAGCTACATTCTGACATACTATAACACTTCTACATTACAATTGTTAACAAAACCCAGCAACAAGCCTAGTGAAATTCTAATCTTATTTATTGCTACAAAAGACTCTTTTGTGTGTGTATATCTTCATCTGAAGTTTACATCTTTTCAAATTTAATTACCACTCTCATATGCTGTTTATTAAATTATATTAGCAATTAGAAATATTGAATACATTTAGAAATTTTTTCCCAGCATTAAAGTAAAATGTTTTAAAGTCCTTAAAAAAGACTTAACTTCCTTTTAAAGCTGGAAGATCAAAACCTGACCAAACAATACAAGTCAGGAAATACAGATGTTTTACGCAGCACTAAAATAGGTAGAAAATCCAAAGTCCAATTATTCCCTTATATCTAAGAGAGAAATATATGAGAGAAAGAGACAGAGTGAGAGAGAGAGAAGAAGAAGAAAAAGAAGAAGGGGGAAGGAGAGGGAAAGGGAAAGGGAAAAAAAGGCAATTAAGCTAATGCAAGTTGGGTGTCACAAGGTTATAGATATTTCAAGAGCTGAGCAATTTACCGTCTGGAAAAGCAGAAGAGCTCTTGCATAAAATGTCCCCCAGTTCAGATTTATTATGCTTTTAGTTGTGTTATATGTGATACAATTAGCAGGAGGTGCCAATAAGGCGTTCTCTCAAGGACGTGGTCATCCCGTGCCATCTGTTATTAATTGCATTGTCCTTTCTACATCCAGCTAGAGGGGAAAAAGTTCTCTGAGAAACACCTGCAAATTCTCACCACACAATGACTAGAATTTAAAAATATTTAAACAAAGGAAGAAAGGATAGGTCAGATCTCTAAAAACTGCCCATCATGAGATGAAAAAGGAAAATATATAATGAATACTGATACAGCAAAATTTTCAGTTACTGGGAATGTTTTTCTGTCATTATATCCTGCTACTGTGACAGCTTCGCAGGTAACATAATATACTATATACATAAATGAAAATGAATAATTAACACATTCTCCTAGAAATGCAGCCATCTTCTGTGGGGTTTAGTGAAGATTCAGATGTTTAGATATATTATACAAGCCAAAAACATAGATTAAAAAATTTGGTAGTTTTTTTGTTTGTTTGTTTTTGTTTTTTAAGATTTTGGCATTTGGGATGACTTCTATCACTTTAAAGAATCCAGGTATGAAAACTAATATTCCTATAATTGTGCAAATGCTTTCCCAATTTGACACCTATTTCATAAATATAATTGCAAAATTATCAATCAGTAAAGGAAGCTGTTAGTATACAAATAATTCCACAATAATGTAAACTAATTTCAGAAATACTAACTTACTTTGACTCATCTGTGCTGCCTGTTCTTTTCTCTGATTTCCACTCTTCACTGGACTCTTTCAGGCAGGCAGCTGCTACAGCCAGTCTTGTTTTCCGTTCTCTTGTTTGAACAGGAATGAATACTCCCGATGCTACAGAGTGAAGCTTTAAAGCACTTCACAGGAATGTTTAAAAAGTCCTTTATGATCAGTAATCTAAAATATTTTTAACAATACTATTGAAATTCTTTTGGGGCTGAGATGAGGGAGGATGTTGAAGGAAACAAATACTACATAAATACTTTCCTAGAAGAAAAACAAAAAAATGTTGACATACCTACAGTTTGCTTGACAGTTAAACTGCCTACACATCTTATGCAAATAGTTTTATCAAATTCAACTAAATTCTATTTATTAAAACTTGGCAAGGGAAAATAAAACCTTTTTAAAAGTATCAAAAGTTATGGTTTATACAAGAAAATGTAATATCAGAAAAAGCACAAATGCTCACATACTAAATAGAAAAGTACTCTAAGCCTATAAAATGTATATTAAAAATCTGCAATAAAATTAATTCATGTATCAAAAAATCAAATAATGAAAGATTTTTTTGAAATTCAGTTACAATTGATTCTTTTTATTGAAAGTGGTAATTCCCTTGCACCAGCATTCTCAGAAACTGCTCACTTTTGTGTACTAAGCATACTTTTCGGTTGAGTATATTGATTAGCTTTATGTTCTCATTTATTTGGTTTTGTTTCCTTTTTTTCACTTAGTTTTAAAAATGTGCATTTGGGACATAATTTTTGTCATTTATGTCATCTTTTTAAAATAAAATCTTCACTTGGTGGTGATACTGAATTTATCGCTAAAATTAATTTACTAAAATTATCAAATTAAATCTGAAGAGCTGAAATAATCACCCAGTAAATTTAACAGATGAAAGGCTTCTATTCCCATAACCTGTATCTTAGATATGGTTAATCAAACTACATGCCTAAACTATTGTCTATTGCAATTGTCTTCCTTTTGAAAGAATATATCTGTCTTTTATATTATTAAAAATAAAGAATATAAAAATAAAGTGTTGAATGCACTGGTTGAGTCAGAAACTATATTAATACTTTCTGAATAATTATTTCATCTGCATGAAACCTGTAACTATCAATCAAAATCTAGAGCTACTGAATTTCCTTTACTTTCATGCTTCTGTTCTGTTGCTACTTAGTAGTACTTTTAGTTGACAACATAGTCAAACTAAGTACCTTAAAGTGTCCAAGTAGTGAATTAGTATAAACTGAGTATGAATCTCCCCTAGGGAAAGATTCACATTACCACAAACTGATAAATTTTTCCCTTAAGATCTTAGCCTTTAGGTTCTTAGTCTTAGAGGCACCAAATCTTAGACAGTCCACTGAATAGTTCATCCGAAAAAGATGTGTGTTTTTTAAGTCAGCACAGCTCACTATGAGATAATATACAATGACTGTTAAAAATGCTAATGGAGTCTTAGGCAGTATTCATAAAGGTACAGCAGACCCTTGCCATATGCAAATTCAATACCCCTGTATTAGCAATTTATATGTAAGACCAGGGAGATATATTATATGTAAACCTAAATGGCAAAGACAACACTTACCTAATAAGAGTTAAATAAAACAATATATTCCAAGTCCCTAGTCTTGATTGGCATGCTATGTTGTATACAGGAGTCTGATATACTAACCAAATTTTACTTTTTAGTGAGTTTTTTTTTAACTCAGTGAATTTTTGAGGTCTTAGCCATATCTTTCAAGAAGACAATGTTTATTCTCATAGTATTCAGAAAGCAATGCAGAAAATATAAATTCAAGTCCTTATGCTAGTGATGTAAAAAATTGGACATTTTCCTGTTTAAGTACTTAGAAATTCTTGATCACACTGGGCTTCAGTGACTTTATCACAAATAGCAAATAAGCAAAGGGTATAATATTATAAGATCCTCAAATGTTTTTGAGAAATTTTAGTGAATTTTCAAGTGTTGATTATTTTTTGCTTAATTTTTCAGTTGAATTAAAGACCAAATTCAAAAAAGAATATTATTTTTTAATAATTTATTTATTTATATATTTCACATCATTTTTTTGTGAAAAAAAGAATATTAATTGAACTTAGGCTCAGTACACTGAAAGATCATTCTGCTTTTTTCCAATTCATTCATTTTCCCAATATTTGGAGCTATTTCAGTATTGCCCCCTTTGTTGTAATATGTTTCAAAGCTTCTATCACTCATCATAAAGGATGTTTACAAACTACTTTTATTTCTTCTGCATAGTAGTTTTAAACTTGAAAGTTGAAGTTTACTAAAGAAAGACAAAATGATCTCTATGTCTGAAAATTTCAGTAATTTCATGACATTTCATTACATTTTTTGATTCACAAAATTTCCAGATGATTTTGGGATAAAACTATGCAACTTCACCCACTTTTTTCCCAAGCTAAAACATTCTTAGGTGTGGATATACTATACTTATGATGAACATCTGGAAGAACAACCCAAAAATTTACCTAAGACTTAAATTTGATCAAGTGTCTATATGTGTTTAAAAAGTTGGAATAAAAAGTAATGCCTCTGAATGATAAATTGATATAGTCAAATTATTCTACCAAAAACAATAAATAAATTTAATACAATTCCAATGAAAACACTAACAATGTTGTACAAATAAACTGAACAAAAATATTATAATTCATATGGGAAAAAAGGCCTCAAATAACAAACATTGTGAGTATAAAGGAGAGAAATGAAGGCATCATATCACTATACTGTAAAGGAAATTAAAGTAATATGGCACAGGCACAAATAAAAGCAGCAGAATCAAAGCTCAGAAATAAATATAGGATATGTCAATAATTAATTCATGATGAAAGAACCATGACCATACAGTGGAGAAAGGAAAAAACTCTTTAACAAATGGTACTAGGGAAACTAGACAAACACAGGTTTAAAAAAATGAAGTCAGACCACTCACTCTGCACAAAATAACTCAAATGGATTAACTACATATGTAAGGCATACAACAATAAAATATATGCAAGAAAATGTTTGTAATACCTTTCCCGTTATGAGTGGTAACATTGTCTTTGGAGATTTAACACCGATGGTAAGGGAGATAAAAGCAAAGATAAACAACTGAACTATATGAAATTAAAAGCCAGTTATACCATTTAAGAATATATAAATAGATCTAAAAGACAACCTACACTTACTCACTACAACAGTAAAAAAAATCCAACAACCCAAAATAAATAAATAGCAAATCTAAACAGAAAAATCACCAGAGGATTGTCAGAGGACTAAAAAATACACAGTTCACTGTGTAAATATAGTTACTTTTAATAAGCTACATTTAATAATTAATTTTGTCCCTTTTAATAAGGGAGGAGTAACCACAAGGAGTATCAGTTCACACCTGTGAAAATGGTGCATATGGAAAAGACTCCCAACAACAAGTGCTGAAGAGGAAGTAGAGAAAGTAGTACCCTACTGCTCTGTTTGTAGCAGTGTAAACTGATGTAGTCATTATAAAAAGCGATCTGGAATTACCTTTACAAAATAAAAATAGAAATATCTGCAATCCCAGTTTGGGCAACAACTCAAAAAATTTTATGCTCTATGGAATTTATTGCAGCTATTTACAGTAGTAGTATTGCAGCTATTTACAACCTAAGCACCCAGTGACAGAATATTAGATCAAGAAGAAGCAGTATACCCATACAATAGAAAACTATTTAGATCTAAGGAAATGTAAAAGGTATGCACAGCAATAGAAAGCATTTATAGGGAATTATGTGCAGTAAAGTAAGTCAGAATAATAAAGATAAACACTGAGCATTGGCACATTAGATGATTTAACAAAGCAAAATACCTATAAAAACTACCAGACATGAATACCTATAAACACGATCTCATTCAAAAAAGATTAAAAAAAAAAAAAAAAAAAGCGAGGCTTCCGAGGCTAAGAGGAAAGAGAGAGAGGCTAAGAGGAAAGAGAGATAAATGATGATAAACGTATAAGAACTGGGTAGTATGGAAAAATAGAAATATTGGGGGGAATATATAACCCATATCCATAAGCATGATTCATCAAGAAAATTTAGATTATGTTCATCATTCTCAATATGAAATTCTTTTAGTTCTGTCATAAGATGGTTTCAAGGGTGGGTTACAGGTATCTAAAACATTCCCTAAGATGGAATGTTACTTTGTTTAAAAATGAAATTTTCACTTGCTTATTTAACAACAGCAGCAAAACAAAACAAAAAAATTCCACCATCAGAAATACTTGCATTATCAGGATTTGTTATCTGGCCTAGCTTTATAGCAAACTCAGCAAACGCTTATCAATCAATTTATCTATTGATTTACATTATATGTGATATATTAATGTGGGTTATGTTCTTTTTAATAATCAATCCCTAAAAAAGGAAAAACAAGTCAAAAACAAACTAACAGAAGAAAGGCAAGAAGTAGATGGTGCCTGAAAAGGGACACAAGGCTTAAGCGTTAAATTCTTTTTGTGATGATGATGATGATGATGATACTTGGTTTTAATATGAGAAGAATGTTCTGTTCTCTCTGGCCTTAGGAGAAAGATTAGAAAGGAAAAGGTGAAAATTATAAAAGAAAGAGCAATTCAGTGATCTCTAAATTTGCTTTTTAACAAGAATTCCTTGGATCATTTTTTAAAAGACAGATTTCTAGAGGAGAAATCGTATATGTTTTTAACCAAGAAGAAGAAGAAGAAGAAGAAAAGAGAGAGAGAGAGAGAGAGAGAGAGAGAGAGGATAAAATGGAATGTCTCTGACCAAATAAAAAGACTGTTTAAGGACAAGATAAGGACTTACACAGGAGAAGTAAAGAGATCAATCAGTCCATTAACAAGAAGGAACAAGTGAAATAATGTGCCACAATGAGCATGCCACAAGGGAACAGAGGGGAAGACCTCTCTGTTAACACAGAATAGAGCAAGCAGCTTGACACCAGAAATACACTGAGATGAACAGAAATGAAATAGATCATGTCCCTATTTCTAACCTTATCCATACACAAAACCCTAATCATAATTCCTTCCACAATAACCCCTCATTCTAACCTCAACAGAAATGCCAGCTTCCTGAATTGGAACACTGATTCCCAAACAGATGTCAGACATTAGCCACTGGCCTTAGCTGCCATCAATATTAATCAGCTAATCTTAACATTAGTAAAATACATGCATCTTAAGGTTGAACTTGTGCTTACTATTATGTGAAGGACAATTATTAACAAATTCAAATAAAATGATGTCAGCACATACATTGTGGACTCAAATAATCTTAAAAAAAAAAAAAACACAGTTGTCTTTCCTAGCTTATTAAGGACATATTATCAGAGCTTGTATACTTATTTTCCCAAATATATATACTTTATTTTCCCAAATATATAGTAATGATACATGAAACCTTCCATTGGTATGAACACAGACTTTTTAAAACTACCATCCTTTATTATCAAAAGATTTTTAATTGTTAATATGTAATGGTCACTATTTATGTTTAAAGATGTCTTAAAACTATACCAAGATGTCTTAAAATTATACCATGCACATGTGCACAATATTTGCGACGTCTTGTGAACTGGTTAGGCTTTCTATTTCACTGACAGCTGGATAAGTACACATAAGCATTGCTTTGAAAAACTTTTTTAAACAAAATAACTTTACTTAAAGCCATTTTGTAGAAAGGAAAATTTATTTTTCTTGATTTTGATGTCAAAATGACTGTTCCTCTAAGTCTGCAACAAAAGTTTCTGTTAGTCCCTCTAAATTCTGAACTTTTACATCTCTTCCTATACAGCCACATTATCACCATGATGATTAGGCATTCACAAGCATTTCCGTGGTTCTTGCTGCTAAGGGCAATAATGATCATGGTAAATTATTTCCTAATGAATCCCCACAAATAAAATCCTGGTGCAATTCATAGACATACCCCTCAGTAACTGGGCAAAAGAAACAACAACTGTTACATGGAAGTTCAAAAGGTAATCACAGTTATATTCAGTTACTTAAGTACATACCAAATGCCTACTGTGCACCATGTATCTCACTACACTCAGGATACATCATAAGTCAAAACTGATAAAATTCCTGACTTCATAGGACTTAAGACAGAGTGAAATTTAAACACAAAGGCAGCCTTGACAGTGACTGTTTAACATATCAGTTTTATACACTCAAGGATTAGTCTTTACCAAGAGTATGATAAGAAAACAGGTATAGAGAATGGGAACAAAGTTTGCTTTATGGAAAACAAAAAGAAAGGGGTCATTAGCTCAGAATAGAGAAGAGAATATATAAGATAATGGTAACAAATTAATACATAGTCATAGACCCTTTACAGTCACAGAGTAATTTACCCATATCAGAACAGCTTTTGAAATAAAATAAAGGTCAAGCTATAAGGAAAAGGACAAAGTGAGGAAGCTTTTGGGTTCTCTGCCATAGTGAAATCTGGGGCCTCCCATGGTTTTCACTTATGTTAAAAATGCAGCCTCAATTACCAGAGTGATAATTGAGAATTGGTTTTATCCATAATCATTGCAAGAGTCATTAAGAATGGCCATAGTCACAGGATGGTAGCAATACTAATTTTGGCCCAAGAGTACAGCAAAAGCTAATGGGCTACCTATAGAGTGTGTCACCTACATCTGTGTACCTAAGTAGAATATTTAGAAGTGAAATAAACACACTGTGATTTTGGCAGGGCTTTCTTATCTTTCTAGTATGTGAAAAGTTTGATTTTTAAAGTGGAATACAAAGATAGCAAGAGAAAAGGAAATTTGGGATTTCCCAGGCAGTAAGAAAACATCGGCTTATGTAACATTGTATCACTTAATTGTTAGTTCATTACACAAATGCCAATACATATTCTGGTCTGGAGGTATCTCATTTGTAGACATATATAATATTTCTACATAACATTTTTTGTTTGTTTTCTGTTTTTACTTTTAACTTACTCCCAAACCAGTAACTATCCCCATAGGGAAATACAGGAAGGGTATGATTTCTCTAAGAATATTTGCATTCTCTTATAAATATTATGTTATATATATACTAACAAACATATAATTAAATGGCATATTTTCTAAGTCATACTGGGTGGTATGGACATTAGGCAAAAAGTCTAAAATCAAATAAAGTTTCAGAAACCTATGTTTTCATAAAAGTGCCAGATAAAACATGAGACAGTCAAGAGAAATATTCACACATGTTTCTGCTCTCTGTATTCCTTATTGATGAATTTCACAATCACCCTGTATGTATGTTTTCAAGAATGCCTGTATACAGAGTCAATGGATATTAGTTTGTTCAAATGAAAAATGGCTGACTGTCCTCTAAGAATTAAGCAGACCAGATTTTATAAGGTCAGAGAGCATGGAAGATAATGAAAAATGCCCATTTGACTTTGAATTTAGGGAAAAAGTCATTTAAAATTGCATGCAATTACATGTCAATGGCACAGGAAAGTGATCTATATATCCCCAAAATAAAGAAGTAAACCCTAGAAATAAGTATTAAAGACATGCCATATATAGTAAGTAAACTAAGAATAGCCTTAAGAGAATTTAAGTGATAAACTACAACTGCTTGTCTGTCCATGTCACCATGTCAGATTAACAGAAGAATCTGGTTGGCTTCTTATCCCATTTTCCTATCTTTTGTATAGGAGATACATGGATTCAAACACACATTCAATACTGTGCATGTATTTGTTTTTGAGACATTCATTCATTGATTTAACACACTAATCAGTACTAATTGCATGGCCAGCAATGTAATAAATAACACATTAATCAGTACTAATTGCATGGCCAGCAATGTAATAAACCATGGAACTGGAACTATGAATAAAGGGGCCCCATATCCTCTCTTTTTGGAGGTTATGGTATATATGAGTCAACAAATCACATGAATTAAGTGCACACATTATTTTATCTCATTTCTCTTCCCAGATTCAACAGAATAAAAGTAAATATTATCAACTTAAGTATATCAAATAAAAGAACAAACAACAGCAGGTAAGTTATTTCCACTCATTGGAAGACAGAAAGAAGGAACTGCTGGCATAAACAGCAGATGTGATAATAATATAAATGCTTATAGGGCAAGAGAAGCCAAGGGACCTGCTTTCTCCTCTTGGAGGAAATTAGGCTGGAGAGATTCATGGTCATTGACTCACTTGAGATAAAGTTTCAGGAGCAAAGCTGAATAGACAGATGAACTTAACAGCTATGTTTTGAAATGCTGCATATCAGCTCATTTCCCTGATCTCCCATCAGAATTTTGGAGGACAGGCATATCTGTTTCTAATACATGGTCCAATCTCATCATCTAACCAAAACACACTATGAGGTGACCTGGAAAGCCATTTGAAAAGAAACTAAATGATGCAAAAAGTGAAAACTACTACTAATTTTAATTTTAGTGAAAACTACCACTAAAAAGACTGGCTCAACAAACTATCATTCCACAGAAAAGTTTCAGTGCCACATGATCCATCTCAAAATTAATAACAATAATAACACCTTACATCAAGAAAATGTCAAACATGAAAGAAACCCACCCCCCCAAAAAAAAATCAGAGCATTCTTAAAACCCATAAACAATAGAAAATCCATAGATAGATAGATCTTCAATGACTTCCAAAGAGATAAAAAGGTAGTTATAAAATAAAAATGAATTTAAGCTAAATATTCAAAGGAAAGAGAAAATAAAATTTCTGAATTAAAAAAAATTAATGCAAGGTTCAAAGATAAAGGTTATATTCCAGAAATAAATATAAAATGCAATATAAAAATATAAGTCAATTAAGAAGATCGATCATCTAAATTTCAGGAATTCCAAAAAGAACAAATAAACAAAACAGATGGAGTGAATATATGATAATGATAATATAACAAAACCCTAGAAATAAAGAAGATGTGTCTTCAGAATAACAGGACTTATGAACTCAACACATTATATGAAAAAATATCTTCAGAAATATTCATCATTGTGAAATTTCAGAGGCTTAGTTTTAATGAGAAATTTCTAAAACATTGCATAAAATGGGATGGGGAAAGCACTCTCAAACAATCAGGCAGTCTGCAGAAAAATAATTTTAACTTAACCTTCCTAAACTTTTCCATGCTTCTCATAATAATAACCTTCGATAGGCGACATCACAATTCAGTGGCTTACCAAAAAGCATTTATTTTTCTCCCATGATTGCAGATTATCTAGGGTTAAATTCCTCTATGCTAAGGTTCATAAGGCTTACCTTACATGCCTTATTTTTTAAATGAGAGGGCTACCCACAGCATTTTCCCCTCAACTTAAAAAGGGAAACACAAGTTATGCTCACCCTGTAAGCAAGTTTAATCCTTTGCTTGAGTCACCACTTGTGCAACTACACTGGCCAAAGGAAGGCACCAGACCAAACACTGAATAAATGAGGCAAATAAACTTTGCCCCGAAAGGGACAGCATAGTTACATAATGGAAGAATTACAGACAACCAACAGCATTTTTTTAACTAGTTGAAATAAGGAGTTATGAAAGCTCTCACAAAATTTATTAAATTGTAGTCTGATTATCAGCAGCATCACCTGAAACTAGCTTTTAAAAAAAATTGACTTTCCTTAACCTAGAAATACTGAATCAGAAACTCTAGGAATGGAACCTAATAAATTTATGTTTTATGAAGCAAGAAGACCTCCATGTGATTCTAATATGCCAAGATTAGAAAACATTTATGCAAGATGATGTTAGAGCAAACAAAAAGAAGAATGGATTCAAAAAGAACAGACTATGATATATAAGAAGTTGAGAGCACACCTCTGATTTCCTGCTGAACCTACGCTCCCTCAAAAGCCAGGACCTACTTTCTAGAGATAAGCCAATAGTCTATTTTTCTGCCAGTACATTTAAAACTCAGAAATGATTCAACGATCCTGCTTTGTCTCAATGGATACATCTTCAGATTTCAAATCCTATACTCTTTCTTATCCAGATTTTTCCAATGTGTAAACTCAGAAGTATTGAGGAAGCAAATCCTTTTTGTCATATGGCAAACTTGATGAAGCAGTATGCACACCAACATCTATGTTTATATTTCCAGTGCTGTTACTCCTCTGTTCATCTCTGTGTTCTAAATATATGTGATTATTACAATCCCAATAGGTATTGCAATGACAGTTAAAGTAACAACAATTCAACAAACTTCAACAAAAATAACCAAGGCAATATTCAAAATTTCCACAAACATACTATTTTATGTGATGATTTTCTTCCATTCTATTACTCCATGTTTTGAAATGATATAGTTTATACATTTTAAACTTTGCGACCTAAAGATATTTCAATACAAAAATAATTAACTTAGAGAGTAATTTTAGCTAAATAACCATAAATAATACTAAATCACAAGTCTGGTATAAAATGCAAAGCTAGAAGGGAACAGACACTTATCACTGCCCAATGTTTCCAAATTACCGCTGACAAAAATGACAATTTATTAAACTTCACAGCATGTAGAGTATTTTAAATTCAAGAAATCATGTTGTCTTGTGAAAATCTATCATCAATGATGATAATTATCATGATTTCATGAAAAATAATGTGATCCATCAAGTGTTCCAGTAGCAAATAGTACATTTAAAGCACTAGAATATTCAGGAAAGAATAAGAGAAAATAGAAAAGCATTAGCCCAAGATTGATAGGGATGAACAAAAATGGCAAAAAAAAGAGAGTGAAAATCAAGTACCAGAGAACAATTTTGCTTTCAGTATATTTTTTATTCAATCATCTATACCTATGTTGTATATAGAAACTAAGTGGGGGGAAAGAAAATGAGATAGGGAAAAGGGGGACATCATTGCATATATGAAACTTCCAAGAAATTATGATAAATTAAGGGAATTTTAAAAATCAGCATTCTGTAATCACTAAATAATGATTGCTCAAATACATTATCAGCAAGAGAACTATCATCTTATTAGGGGTTGGGGAAGATGGAATTGAAAATGATTCATATTTTCAAAACAAGAAAGATGAAGAAACTTAGCAGGTGCTACTGTAAGGTCCTAACTTATCTTCTCCAAGAATAAAAAAATTCCATATTGCATAGATGACATCTATGAATCATAAAATCAAGTATGGTCTGGTCACAATCAATGTTGGCAGCTCTTGAGGTAAAGAAATTGGCATAGTCCTAAAGCAGATACAAGTAACTTGATGCTTTTAAAATTCTTGGACTAGTTTTATAATCTTAAATCTTCAATATTAAAATAATTGGGTTGTCTAATTCTGTCTGATACTCAAGAGTTAGGATCATTCTCCATGTATCTTAAATGTGAGACTAATCCAAAAGAAGTAAACCTAAATCTCATAAAACAAGGGACAGACTTTTAAACAAAGATACACCCACCATATCACCTTAAGGAATATGTGAACTAAAGAGCATTATCTTGAAATCCAGAAGATAACTGTACTTAAATTGATGTTTGTTGAAATGAAAAAGCCAAAATATCACATTAAGTCCTGAATAGCATGTTTCTTTATAATGTTTTGTATGGAATTACAAATTCTAATGAAAGTAATAATTCAAAACAAAAGCAAGCTGTGTGGAGGACTCTCAAATTAATGAAAATGGAACTACCATTTGACACAGCAATTGGTCTCTTGGGAATCTACCCAAAAGAGACCTCAATGTGGATACAAAGGGATACCTGTGCTTGGATGTTTACTGCAGCACTATTTATAATTGCAAGGACATGGAAGCAACCTAAATGCCCCAAAACAGAGGACTGGATGAAAAAAATGTGGTATATATATACACGATGGGATATTACTCATCAATTAAAAATGACAAATTCGACAATTTTATGACAACATGGATGTACTTAGAAGAAACCATATTAGCAGAAACAAGTCAAAAAGAAAAAGACAGAAGTGAAATGGTATCACTAATATATGGGATATAGTGAAAAAATAAACAAAAGCTTTGAGGAAAAGTCAAAACAAGCTAAACACTTAACTGAAGCATACAACTTTGGGTAGGAGGGAAAGGGGGGGGGGTAAATCCCTGGAATTACAATGATGTGAAATTTATATATAAATAAATTAAGAAAAAATAAAACAAGAGCAAAACAATAAATTAAGCAATTAAAATATGCCAAAAATTACTTTCAAAATTTTGAAAGTCTTGACCTTAGAGTTTAACGTTTCCTTTCTCCCAACTTTGTTAGTTCTAGTTGATAATGAAAGTAAAATATTCAGTGTAGAAATCTTATTAAATTTTATACTCTCTTCAGAATAATGAAATATAGTGTAAGTTTTCAATAAGTGTTGAACAACTAAGTTCTCATAAGTTAATTCCAAAATTTTTAAAACTCTAAGAAAAAATGGAAAATAAATTATAATTTCTTTTATTGGTTTCTTAGAGTTCAGTCAATGAATATATTATTTAAGGATAATTTCTTTGTTTACCTCCAGGTTAATTTTTTGTTATTGAAGTAAAGTTACCACACTGCACACATCTTAGTAGTATAGGTTCACAACTCTTCAAATGTAAATTATTACAACACACCCAACACCAAAGCTCCAATAATCTTCCATCATAGTCCATTGGACCCTTTTCCTTATACTTCCTATCCCACACCCTCTCATAATCTCAATTCTGAGGTAAGATTTCATTGGTTTGTGTTGGTTCAGTTTGGTCTATCTCTTTGCTTTGTTTTGATATTCCACGTGTAAGTGAAACCATCTTCTGTTTCTCTTCCTTTGATTTATTTCATTTATCATAATCCCCTCCAGTTTCATCCTTGTTGTTATAAATGGCAAAATTTCATATTTGTGTTTTTTCATAGCAGAGAAATATTCCATTCAATCTACCTATACATATATACATATACATATATCTATCTATCTATCTATCTATCTATCTATCTATCTATCTATCTATCTATCTATCTATCTGTCTGTCTGTCTGTCTGTCTGTCTGTCTGTCTGTCTGTCTGTCTGTCTGTATATTTATCATTTCTTTATCCACTCACCTTTTTTTGGAATAGCTTTAGCTGTATTTGCATTACTTTCAGAAATGGACTATTGTACATAGTGATGAGAAGAAGTTTGTCTGGTTAAAGTTAATGTCCCTAACTTAAAGTAATTAATTCAATAACCATTAACTTTTTTCTTAGGAAGAAAACTCCAACAAAGTGATAAATATTTTCTTGAATAGAATTATTATTCCTGGTAATGAGCAGTGTTCTATGAAAATGAGGATTTAATATGTAACCAATTAGCAAAAAAATTAAGCCAATTACCAAACACAATTTTCCATGTTAAACATTAATTAAATTCTGTAGTGTTTTTTAATAAATGCAATGTAGAAAGAGTAAATTAAAATAAAAGGTCAATTTAACCTATTAATCAAAAGTTTTTATCATTTTATGTAGATATATTTTTATCATAAAAGTATTATACATGATAAATTACTCGTACATTATTTTAAGTGCTAATTTACTATTTGGAGTTCTAATCATATTTTATGCATCTGAGAATTAGATTTTTTTAAATTAATGTTTAGTTGACACACAACTAAATATCTGTGGAATAATAGGGTAAAAAAGGAGATAGCTGAAAACTGAAACAACATGAACATTAAATCAAAATTGTTTTTATAGATTGGTGAAAAATAGTTATAGAAATAAGGTAATGCCAAAGATTTTTTTAATAATGTACAGACATGTATTTAATCATACATATACATGAAAAAATATGAATATAGATATGTTCACAAATATTTAATCAGAAATCAGGGAGGGAGCCTATGAAAATAAGTATAAGAAAACTATGATCTCAATCAGTAGTTCTCAGCCTTTAGATCATTAGAAACCATTCTGACTACTAGATGATGTGGGTTAACCATGATATTTTCTATGCAAAATCTATGTATATATTGAACAATATAAGGGTCTGATGAACTCATATGTTCTAGACACCACATCTCACATTTTCTAGACCATAGCATAAAGAGTATGAATGAATACTAATCCGTTGCTCACTTTTAGTCCAATGAGCAGGGACCTTATTATTTCAGATGCTCGCTTGAAAGGAGATGTGGGGGAAAGAGTATAAATTAAACATGAGGATGTCTTGCAACATTGCCCCAAATCTATGTGTGAGAAAAAAAAACAAACATATAAAAGAAAACAAAGAGGAATACAATGGAAATGACATTGGAAATGACACAAATAAGTTCAGAAAGTAACCCTTTCTTTATACCACTCCCTCTTTTAAAGAAACTAGAAAGGTGACCTCAAATCAAACTCTGTGGGAAGCTGTAGAAAATGGGGCTCAAAGGTCTAAAGGACTAAAAGGTCTAAAGGACTAAAAGGTCATCACCAGAGTCCCACTGACTTCATGATTTTAAGGCAGAAGAAAACTAAATATTGCCAAGTCGATGACTTCTGAGATAGAACTGCACATACTATGGATATGGTACTTTTCTTGTTTTAAAATAAAGAAAGTGTCTTCTTTCAACTTGCTTTCCTACATTTTAATAATTTTTGCATAATGAAGGTGAAAGAACAAGAGAGGGAAGTTTTAATTTTGGGAACATGTACCTTTCATTTTACAGTCCAAGAACTAAACTTCTTTAGCAACTTTAATGTTATACAGCTATTTGTCAACTTTAATTTAATTCTTACTGGTAAATTGGCTTTCAGCAGATTTAAACCATTTTAGATATTAGCAGTTTCAACAGGGAGATGAATGACTATAATGTTGTTCTAAGAGCAAGTTAATGTGAAAAAATGATATTGTTTAGTAAAAAGAAAAAATATGTTCGAATTGATCGATTTGGTACACATGGGAATGTTATCAGAGATATTCTATTACATGCTAATCAGCAACATTCAAATATCATACAATGTTTTGTTAACTAGAAGCCTTAGGAATGGAAATTAAAACGTGGTAAGCTAACCCAAAACTGGCATAAAAAGTACTAGAACTATATGAGTACCTTTTAAGCTCGTAACTTAAATACCTCAAAACGATGAATGAATCAGAAAGTTGTGGTATATGTGCACAACGGAATAGTATGCATCAATCAAAAGAGACAAATTTGATGCATTTTGTTTACATGGATGGACCTAGAAAGAATCATGTTATCAGAAATAAGCCAGAAAGATAAAGAGAAATCCTGAATGATCTCACCTATATGTAGGATATATGGAAAAAACAAACAAAAGGATAAGGAAAATTTAAAACTAACTGTTAACAGAATGAAAGCAAGAGAGGGGGAGGGGGTAAAATTGGGTGGAGGGATGGGCAAAACAGATTAAGATGATTCGTGGGTGATAAAGTGGTGGGAGAATCTTGGGGTAGAAAATGATGTAAAAATATATCTGTGTTCAATCAATTAAAAAATAAAATTAAAAAAGTAAAGTATATTAAAAAAAGAAATATATGATTAAGTCAAGGATGGCTAGAAGCTTTTGAATCACTTAAGATAGAACGTTTAAATTAGAGTGAAGACTAGTATTTTTGAGTAGTAAGCAAGCAGTATTTTATCAGAGAACAGATAATGAACACATTTACAAAAGAATAATAACTTGCTAACCTGATTTGGGGGATTTAAAAGCTGTGAGACAATGCTGCAGAAGCTAGTGCAATAAAGATCATGCTGTAATTTCCTGACAGTAATTATTGACTATAAGAAAGTATAATTAATTGAATTTATTGAAGATTTTGATATGGTGGCCAAAATGAGAATGAGTCAATTATGAGTTGCAAAAGGCTTAACTTTTTAATATTTTTGTTCCCTGAAACTTTGAATGACATAATTATTTCCATTTTTCAAATTTGTAGCATTAGATAAAATATTTACAATAGACATTTACTTGAAAACTAGTCGTTTAATTATTTTCTCTAATTTTATTGGTATTGAATGCTCTGACATTTATTTTGAGATGTCTGAACTCATAATATTTATACTTTCAAAAAATAGAACAATTAAAATTTCCACCTGAATGTCATATGTCTTCATAGTTATTTTTTTGCTTTTTGTTTCTCTTAGATGCAAAATACAGATTTTGGTACTCACAATTGATTAAGATTAAAGATTATTGATAAACCTTAGCAAAAGAATAAAAATAAAAATAGAATGCAAATTAATACTGTAGAAATTCTGATATACCCATACATGGAGTATTAACTAAAAAACAACTTTTAAGTAGAAATTGATTATATTGTCTTTCTAGAAGTTAATCAAGGAAGAAAGAAGTTGCAAATCATTTGCTTGGTGATATACTTACAACTCATTTCAAAAAATAGAAAAATATAATTGATAATTGTCATCTATTTATGGAAAAATTCTAAAACTGATGACTAGCTGTGACTTTTTCGCTAAACATTGTTTGTATAAAAGTTTGGCCAGTACTAGATCAAACAAATGAATCCTATGAGGAAGTTAATGTAATATGCCAGTGACTTGCATGAGAATGCTGGATTTCCCAGTCCAACTCATGGGCATATTATCTTACGCTCTCTTCTCCTAACAAAATTTATTCAAAAATACACCTTTCCTTACTGTTCAGCAATGCCAAATGTAGCTATATGTTCATATAGCTGATGTCTTTGATTGGAGTTTTTATTTCTTTTGATACATTTTTTTCATTTCTGCGACAAGATCAGTGTCTTATTATAGTAATATATAATTAATTATAATTGAACAAGTCCTTCCTATCCAGTCTTCAGTGTCTTTGCTATTTTTGGCATTTTACTTACAAATAAACTTTATATTTAATTTCTTCCTTTGCCCCCAAATGTTAGGATTTGGATTGGGATAATTTAGACCTTTTAAAATAACAAATACATCCATGAGTATGAATTATTACTTCATTTATTAAAACCATTTTTATTTTCCTCTCAATGCTATCTTTGTGAATTTCTAGCTAGAGGTCTTAACATAAGTTTCACTAAATTTATTCAATGACATCATCAGATTTTACTGTCTTAATATAAGCTGATATAAAGTAAGTTAGAAATTGCCCCACTTTTTAGTAAAGTTTACCCATTTGATATAGGAGTGTTTGTGTACATTAAATGAATAAAGAAAGGTAATTTAATTTCATTATAGGTTACTCAGATTTTTATCTTTGTTAGTTTTAACAGTTTTAGGTTAGTAAGGATTCATTTCCTCATATTTTTCAACACATAGTCATAAAGTCATACAGACCATTCTCCTTTACCTTTCTAAAGTCTCCAGATTTGTAGTAATATTTCCTTTTTATACTAGGCTATTTGTGATTTCTTGCCTCTTAATTTATCTTAACTAGGGTTTAACAATTCTACTGATATTTTTAAAGTATTTTGAATTGGTAATCCTCTCCACTGTTTCACTGTTCTACTATTTTCCTACAAATTATTATGTCCTCCACTTGATTTTTTTAGATATATTTTATTTCTTAATGTTACTCAGTCAGTAGATTTTCAGCCTTTTTCCTCCTTTAAAATATACAAAGGGATTCTTCAAAAGAATATGTAAGTATGCATCATACAGCTTAGTTCTGGATTTGTTAAATACATTATTAGCTACATGGTATACTCAAACTTACACACTTTATGTGTCCTAACTATCCAAGTGTCCTCTGCTATATACATCGTTAAACCTTTTTGAAGGATCTTGTTTCAAGGAAATTAAAATTATTCTTTATGCAGTGAGGAGCCAGAGTTTGGCTTGAAAAAAATTTTGAGAAATTTCTATGGATATATGATGTAGAAAAAACTATTTTAGTAAAGAATCAGAAACCATAACTACACACTGAATCAAAAACTGTGTAGGCAGTGGATATAAAAGATAGGCTTGGAATCAACATTCCAGAGTACAGGTTTTGGAAATTGATGGAGTAAATTTTTTAAAAAATTTAGTCTTGGGGAGTGGGGGTAGGGCAAGGGAAATTAGCAATTAATAAGTTTAAATGAGTACAGCTTGATATATTATGCTTATATTCTGGTGTGATATTCTTTATAGAGATGCCAGCAGTTAATTAGAGAATCTAGTATTTTAAGAACTTGTAGCTGAATTCTTAGATCTGAAATGTATTACCTTAGAAGCAAGAGTTGAACCCATAAACCATATAAGATTCTAGTCTGAACCTCAGCTTTGCACTGCACTGAACAATCATAGAGCAAGTTGGAAAAACAAGAATAATTACTAGATACTATAATAATTAAATTCATAAAGAGGAACCATATTAGTATAGTACCTATTGGTTTATCTATAAACTAAATTTGCAACTCTAATCCAAAAATAGTATACATCCCCTTCGGCATTTGAGAAATAAAACACTATTCTTATTATACATATCATGAGAATTGGAAGCATTTCCTTCTCAAACCATATAATCAATTCAATGTTGTATCATGACACCATGTATATGGAAAACTTTTTTCTATCAGTATTTGGTTTAACAATTTTGACTGTAGCATATTTAAAACAAATTTTTCTTTCCTCTAAACTTTTATCTCTCTCTCATAGAATGATAGTTGCTATTTCAACAAAACCAGTCATGTTGTTAAATGAGGTAACCAAGTTTCACAGTGGCTAAGAGATTTGTGTAATGTCATTAATTGATGGAAATTTCAGTCCCTTGACCTATAAGTTGATATACTTTCCCCAACATCAACATAAAACTGATGAGAGGATAGAATACATTAATCAAACCATGAAGCTTGGCTGGGGGATTTGCAGCATCTTACATTTTTTATCTCTTAGAATAATAAAGGAAGGTAGGCATGATTAACCTTTTCATCTCTAGATAACAAAGAAAATAAAACTTTTAAACTTTACAAAAGGGATCAAGTAACATGCTTAAGTTTTCTATTAAAAAATCTAGAAAGAGAATTAGCTTTCAAATCATGTTTCAAATGATTTAAAAGTTCGAGCTCTTCTAATGATTTATATTAATAAAAAGGGAAATCATTAAAAATGGAATGTTATGAGTCTATAAATTTCAAAAACTGTATATCTTGGGGGATAACTTTTTGAGAATTGAATGTGCTATTCAAATGTATCAGTATTTTCCACATATATGCACACATATTGTATGTTACACATTTTGTAGAAAGTAGCATGAGCTATACTCTACATTAGACAAACATATCCCTAATGGTACAGTTCAGATAGTAAATACAGAACTTCCACTGTAGAGAGTACAATTCATTAGACAAATCACCATGACTCTTTATTCAAAATTCAACTTAGTTCAACTAACAATTATTCTAAGATTTTCCTTGTGCCAGACACTCCATTTCAAGCAATGGGAAAACAAAGTTGAATAAGAACTAACATGTAGACAAAGAAAAAATGTGTAAGAGTGACAAAGAAAAACATAAACAGTGTGATAAGTTTAAGTGACCACAAAAATACTAAGAAAAACAAGCTTTGGAGAAAGGTGTTTCACACTTGAGAACTGAGCACCAGTTTATCATGCAGAATGGAAGGAGAAGTCAGGTCAACAGAGAGATCAAGAACAAAGGTAGGGATGCCTGCATGAGTAAAGCATACTGGTGGGGATAGGGAGAAGGGAGCAAGAATCTGTGCCTATAAAACACATGAGGTAACCCTGCAGGACTTCCTTACTGCCTGACTTAAACCTTAGGTCAAAGTATTTGAAAATGAAAATACGTTTAGATTAAAAGCATGTGAGGAAATAAGAGAATATACTTTCAATCCAATTCAGCTTAAATTAAAACCCAACATTTACTTCTATACGCAATAAAAGACAATAAATTGTCAAATTATCTTCTCAATTTTTCTATATTCATTCCTTGTATTAGCAGTTCAGTATTTATGATTCCTAAATTCTCTTCTCATCCTGATATTTGACTGCAACTTACTGTTTATTTTCGCCACCTGATGTCTATTTAGAGTGTTTATCTGTTTATTTCAAAGCTCCAACTCTTCATTTGAATGACACACTTACTTTGGGTAAATAAACTTTCCCTAGCATCCGTTCCCATAGTCTTAACCCTCCTCTTATTTATTTCCAGTAGATCTGAAATAATTTGAAGACCAGTGTGTTTCTCCTTAGTTTACCCTCCTTGAGTTTACTTTGGAGGATAAATCACAGTTTCTCATGCCTTATGGCAGTATGTCATTATAAAATATTTCATACCTGATGACCTTTGAGCATTTCTTATTCAAAGATTCATGAGAGCTTAGCATGAGGTACGTCTAATGATCCCTGTGTAAACACACTGAAAGCTCCCTCCTACAAAGGCACAGGCAGGTGGAAGACATATTTTCGACACTCTGTCTTCAATCTAAGCATCACTGGCAGTGCCTGACAGGTCTCATTTGCTAAATAAAGTACAATGTGTCAATTTGAAATAAATGTAAATTATCACCTTTCTTCCTTGTTAATTAAGGTCTGATTAATGCAATACAGGCATTTGTTGAGAGTACAGTAAGAAAATGGCTTTTGTTGCAAAAACATAACAAAAACTCTCAAATATAAATCATGGTCTACCTCACCTAGTGAACTTAGGGTTACAAAGGTGACCTGGAATGATTTGTTCAGTTGGAACATGGACAGATGCTCACATCTCAACCTCAATAAATGAACCCCAAGAAGTTAATTGCCAAAGACACATGCTTTAGAGGTAAGAGTCAGTGGTGGAATTATATAGCCTTAAGATAAGTCATATGCACTCTAGGCTCATTTTACAAATAAATGTAATTCATAAATAAAGAAATATAATTTAAAAATACATATGTCATTTATCTGTGTAATACTTTGGTATGCTAAACTATTAATTTTCACAGGGGCCCTTTTTCTAGAGGTTTAAGAAATGGCTAAAGATGAAAGGGTTACAGAAAACAAAAACAATGAGACCAATTTTGGAATTCTTTTGTTAAGTTAAAAAACCTAACTTGTTGAAACTTTATGTATTTATTTTTGTAATCCTAAAGTAGCTAACAGTAAATACAGACTATGTTGAGTGATGGAAGTAAAAGAAATGTGGTTGTTATCTAGCTCACTTATTTGAGATAACAAAAGATAGTTATTTTCATAAAGAACACGAGAAACTAATGTCTGTTAGGTATAGAATACCTGTAGTCAGACACACAAGAACACTTTTTTTTTGTCTTTTTCTTAATTTGCTACCTCCAATCTTCACAGGTATTTGTATATGTTGACTTTCTAAACTAATTCAATTTGAAAAACTAGAAATTTTCTGACCATTCACTAAAATATATTCATATGTGACCATGTTGGATCATTTCCTTAAATATGAGGTTTAAATGCATAAGTTCAATTTTTAATTGATAATATTCTATTTGGTAAAAATTTAATTTGTATACCAACATACTATTTATAATTTTTCATTAATTAGAAAATTTTCCTTTCAGCATTTCATGTAATTCTTGGAAATTATGGTAAAACAATAAGAACAAAGAAGTAGCATGAGATGGGTTTTACATTCAGGTTAGTTTTAATTCAAAGATAGTAAAACAAAAACTTTCTTCATTTAGAATAGATCACACATTTGAACAAAGGTAAGAAAAGTTGTTATTCCTCCTTTCAAAATATAGGCATCTAATATCAGACTGATGGAAAGATTCTAAAGCTTTAGAAAATAGTCAGTTACTATGTTAAGCATTCCTTAAAATATAAATGCTCTTATACCATAGCAATATCAAATGCATCTTACCAAATCACTACAGCATCAACAAAGTGAAAACAAAGGTTTCATAAACTCCACAAAGAGATATGTATATGATGAAGGTGATAGTATGATGAGTCCTCCATTTAATTGGATTACATCTTGTGAGGAGCATAGGTGTGAGATGGAAAAGAGCTCAGAGATTTAGAATCCACTAAACTTAAGAGCTTATTTTTTAATGGCATCAGATTTAATGAAAAGTGTATATTGTCTTTTTAAGTGTCTATTAATAAAGATGTTTGGAAGTGGCAGAAATTTTTCGTCCAATGAATTTTAAAAGACTGCAACTCAATTCAAGTAACTACTGGCAAATATATTGAAGGTCCTAGATACTTTATAATCAAGAAATTCATTTAGTAGCTATTTTTAAGACTCATTTAGGAAAATAGCATGATGCTGAAAGCACAGGCTTTCTTTATGATTTTATAAGCTAAGAGGCAGTGATGAGGTACTGATTCAAAAGTTAGTTCTAGTGCTCACTTCAGCAGCATGTATACTAAAATTGGAACAATCCAGAGATTAGCATGGTCCCTGCACAAGGATGACACACAAATTCATGAAGTGTCCCATACTTTTGGGAATACATATAGAGAAAGAAGAAATGAAACTGTCATTATATGTAGATGGCATGTACAGAACCCCAAAAATTCACAGAAAGGCTAATTAAAATAATAAACTAGTTCAGTAAAGTAGCTGGTTACAAAATTAACACAGAAGGCAATAGCCTTCTTATATGCAAAAACTCAGAAGAAGAAGAAATTTTTTTTAAAAAACATTCCATTTATCATTACACCACTGAAAATTAAATACCTGGGAATAAACCTAACAAAAGATGTGAAGAATCTATACAAAGAAAACTATAAAACATTCCTAAAAGAAATAGAAAACATAAAAAAAAATGGAAAAACATTACCTGCTCATGAATGGAAAGAATCATCAAAATGGCTATTCTACCTAGAGCAATCTCCAGATTTAATGCAATCCCAATAAAAGTCTCAAGGACATTTTTAAAGAGATAAAGCAAACATTACTGAAATTCATCAAGAATAATAAAAGAATAAAATATTGAAAATGTTCCTGACCAAAAAAAGAGAGAATGGAGGTATTACAATCCCAGACTTCAAATTATAGTAAAAAGTCATAATAATTAGAACAGCATAGTATTGTTACAAAACAAACAATCAGACCAATGGATAAAATTGAGTGCCCAAAAATGAAAACATATTTATATGGGCAACTAATCTTTGACAAAGGGGCAAAAAACATTCATTGGAAGAAGGACAGCCTCTTCAATAAATGGTGCTGGGAAAACTGGACCAAGACATGTAAAAATATGAATCAGGACAGCTCCCTCACACCTTGTACAAAAACTAAATCAAAATGGATAAAAGACTTGGATGTAAGACCTGAAACCATAAAATAATCAGAGGGAAACCTGAGTAAAACTGTCCTTGAATTACACATCAGAAATACATTTCTGGAAACATCTACAGCTGGCAAAAAAAAAAAAAAAAAAAGGAAAACATAAACAGCTAGTATTACATCAAACTAAAAAGCTTTGTACAGTAGAAGAGACAATTTTAAAAAACTGACTGGGGAGAAAATTTTTGCCCTCCATACAAATGATAGCTTCTGATAACAAAGGTCCACAAAGAAGTCACACAAAAACAAAGCAAAAAGTCCAGTTAAAAAATGGGAGAACTACAAAGACACTTCTCCAAAGAGAAAAATACAGATGATCAATAGTTATATGAAAAAATGCTCCACATCACTATCAGAGAAATGCAAATCAAAACTACACTGAAATACCATCTTACACCAGTAAGAATGGCCCATTAAAAAAAGAAAAAAAAAAAAGCAGGCAAGAAGAGCTGGCGTGAATGGTGAATGTGGAGAAAATGGAACATTCTTACACTGCTAGTGGGAGTGCAAATTGGTCCAGCCACTATGGAAGACTGTGTGGAAGACCCTCAAACTATTGAAAGTAAAACACCATTTGATCCAGCAATCCCACTACTGGGAAACTATCCAGTGGATACAAAAACACTAATCCATAAGGATTAGGCCTGTATGCACATATTTATGCAGCACTATTTACAATTGCCAAGACATGGAAACAACCCAAATGTCCCCAAACTGACGAATGGCTGAAAAAGATGTGGTATATTTACACAGTGGAATATCGTACATAAAAGAAGACAACCTTATGTCATTTTCAGCAACATAGAGGGGACTAGAGGAAATAAGCCAGAAAGAAAAAGAAAAATATGGAATGGTCTCACTTACATGAGGGATTTAGGAAAAAATAACAAACATACAAATGGACAAAAAAATATAAAACTGCCAAATACATAGAACTGAACATAGAGTGAAAGAGGGGGAGGGAACAAAAGACTGAGATTGTTTGCTGGTGATAAGGTGATGGGAGAACCTCAGGGTAGACAATGATGCTATATATGCACACACACACACATATATATGCTAGATTTTTTTGCTGGAATTTTGCTAGAATTTTTTTGCCAGAATTAACTTTTTTTAGCTTTATACACACATACAGATATATAAAGATAAAAAAAGTTAATTCTAACATTCATAAGCTTGCTCCTCAAGAAAATTTATTAATCATATATGCCTGGAACTTTGCATATATTATATATAGACCTAAACCACTGTGTGAGATGTGCCATTTATATTGCAATACCACCACTGAAGCTCAAATGAATCTTAATAAATACAATGGAGGGGTCTTTTCAAAAGAGGGACAATATTACATAATAACGTCATCATTATAGTTGTAAATCTTTAATGAAAATGATGTTAAATGGTAATATCCTTTTTCTCTGTCAATTCACACTCACATCTACTTACTTTTAAAACATACACACAAAATGGTAATCATTTATTATGTCAAGTGAATGGTTGTTCTATTCCTGAGGACAGAGCACATGGACTGAAAGGGGAAAAAAAATCATGCTAGAATTGTCAATCTATTAAGACAAGAAAGGGAGAAACAAATGTATCATAGTAAACATGATTCTCTCTTTTTTTTTTTTTTTGTTTAGACTAACTCTCGCTATCTTTTTGACTGTGGATTCTCAGGCTCACATTGCCTGGGGTACCACAGACTCAAGCAATTCCCACCCCAGCCTCGGCTTACCAGGTTGCTGGGATTACAGGCAAGTGCCACCACGTCCAGCTATTTTTGGAGACTAGGTCTCACTACATGCCCCCAACTGAACTTGAACCACAATCCAAGGCCCTGGCCATGGCTTTATAGGCTGCTGCTTACAGGCATGAGCCACCATGCCCGGACATGATTCTTAATATGCTTGAAAAGTTCTGTATTAAAGAGCTAATATTCAGGGACCTGAGATGGAGTCTCTTGAACAAACAACAGAATAAGTAGATTGACTTTTACCTAGTATCTTGGATTTTCTTTTAAATATTCAAATTCTAAACTTAAGAATCAATTATAGTAGTTTGTTAAGAACTGCATGTGCAATATTTTTTAAGAGCAAATCAATGCCTATTTGCTTAAAATTTAATATTAAGATCATAAAACGAGATGCATGTCAAGATAAATCTGTAAGATAACACTGAGTTTCAATTTTGGCTAAAATGATGTTATTTGTGAAGGTTATGTATACTGTCATCAACTTAAAAAAAATGAACACAAAAAGAGACATATAACATGTTTAACTACACAGAACATCCTAAGGTACATACACAGTAAATATTAAAACTAATAAGTAAACTTCACAAGAATACAATATGTAAAGGTACTATTTTAAATATATATCTACATACTATGAACAAAAAATTGGGGTAATAATTTATGGTATTTCAAACATGAAAAATATGAGCAATTTAGGGATAACTTAACAAAAGCTATTTCTAACAATCACAAAACTAAATAAATGAATACTTTATTACTTAAAAATTCAACATTAAAATATTAAACCTTCCCATATTGACTAAATAATTCAATGTGTTCTGAATCAAACTTAAAAAAATATATTTTTTGAAGCAGACAAGATCTCATAAATTAATGTAAAAATGCAAAGAAAATGAAAACCTTCAAAATCCTTGAAAATCAATAAAGAATTCCCAGTTTCATATTTGAAGATTTAGTGCACACCCATATATTTTTAAAAAGAAGTTCACTGATTTAAGATATACAATAGATGCATTTAATACAACAGAAAATCAAGAACTATACTCATATATATATATGTGTGTGTGTGTGTGTGTGTGTGTGTGTGTGTGCTCAAATAATTTTTCTTATTTCCAAATTAAGTAACTGAAAAAGGAAAATCTTTCAAAGAAATAATGCTGGAATACCAGGAATATAATACACACACACACATAACACACACACACACCACACACACACAACACACACACACACACACATGTGCACACCCCTACCAAACCTCTAAATTTATCAAGTCAGAAAACTAAACATGAAGCTAACTTTATAACTTCTAGAAGATAACCTAGAAAAATATACTGATGACATTAAGGTAGTCAAATATTTTTTTTTTTAATTGAAGTAACATTGCACTAAGCATTCTAAGTTTCAGGAATACATCTTTCATGATGCAGCATAATTAGCATGCATATATACCACATTAAATTTGCCACTATATCCAAGTGTATAGGTGGCAAAAACACCTGGAAGTGGTGGATTGGACTCCATCAAGATTAAACATTTTTTTAAGAAATATGAACAGAGAAAATAGAAAAAACTGCTAACCGATTTAGAGAAAGTATATGCAAGATGAACATCTGACAAAAGGCCTTTACACAGACTATATAAAGAGTTCTCACAGTTCAACAGTAAAAAAAAAAAAACACCTCAGTAGAAAACAGATTAATATGAAGAACAAAATAAGCAACAAGATAATTTTTGCAGATACTTCACTTAGTAGATGTGAAATGCCAAGTGGATCAAGAGGAAGTATTCAATCATTATTTGCTGGGAAATTTAAAGTAAGAGCAGACTAAGATACTACTTCACAACCACTAAAACAGCTAAAATTCAACAAATTCTCCATACCAGTATTACACTTGAGAGGAATGGAGTAAATAGCATATATCCCTAAAAGAATATAAAATTTTACAAAAATTTTAGAAAACATTGTGCCACTATTCTCATGTACCTACCCTATGATTGAGTAATTTAATCTTTTAGATATAAAAAATAAAACAACAATAAAATATAAGAAATAAAAACATACACCTATAAAAATACATATCCAAAATAGTCTTATCAGCTTCATTCATAACTTCTACAAAATAGAATGTCCACGCATAAAACAATTATTCAACATGTGATTTATTCACATAATTAAGTAGTACTAAGGCCAAAAAATGAATTACTAGCAGATGCAACAATATAAATGAGTCTAAAAAAATACTTTGCTTGGAGGGAAACTAAATATGAAGAATATAACCTATGATTATGATTAACAGCAAAAACTATCACATGGTAATGGAAATCACATCAAAGGCTGCCTTGGTTTGGATATGGGCTATTAACTGAAATTCTTTCCAAAGAAATGCAAATATTCTTTACATTGATTGAGATATAGTAACATGTCAACATATTTGTCAACAATCGTGAACAGAAGATTTAAGATTTGACCTTTTTCCACTTCACTGTTCAGTGATGTCATTTGTTAGCTTGAAATTGACTGTTGGGAGTATTTACACATGGAAATGTGAAAATGCCATAACTCAAGGTTTCTTTTCCTCAATAAAGCACTGCTAAGATTCCTCTCTCACAAAGCGATTGATGTTTCAACAAATAAATGTCTTTGACATGCATCTATCATATGGACTGAGAAGAAAAATCCTGTTTGCCACAAGTGAAAGAAGAGAAATGGAAGAGATACTAAAAAGGAAATTAAGACCGAACAAGATATCCAGCAATGTTTCAAGGATAGGCTCACTGACAAAAAGGGGATGAATAGTGGATCCCAGTTCAATGACTCTGCCAAGATATATCTTTTTTAAATAGCTAAACTACCTTCAAAGACCAATACAAGGAAAATTTTACAAGAATGAAAACAATGCTGTCAGAAGAAGTTACCAACTGTCATTAACTATAAGACCAAAGACTTATTACTTTTGGTCATCTTCAATGCAGTCTATCATTACCTGACATAATACATAATATGTGTTCTTTTTTTTTTTTTTTAAAATTTTTATCGCTGTTGCCCATTGGAACAAGGACAGGACCTTTGTTAAAACGTTTCACTAAAAAAATGCTGCAAACCATGACTAGCACATTGTAGGTGGGCAATAAATCTAGAATGAATCCATGAACAAGGAAAAATGTTTCTTAGATGAAAATGTGTGAAATTACTTCAGCATATCAGAGACTATAGAAAAAGAAAGTATGGTTATTGATGAGCGATTCAATTTCTTTCCTACTGACTTTAAGTTATGGGAAGGATATGTCTGGTAGAGATGCACAAAGACAGTTGAGAAGGGGCTAGTTTATGAGGGATTAACCAGAGATGGACAAATAGATCTTTGATGTAAATGAGAGTTCTTGGCTTTAAAGTGTCTTTAGAAATTCTTGTTTGTTCATTGTTATTTTTTATTTGTCCTTTCATCCTTAAAGAGAACTTTGGGAGTTCCAAATTCACCCAAGCCTACATTTTTTTTATCTTATTCAATTAAGAGAGAAAACATTTTGAGTATACACTGATGTGAGCAAATAGCTATCAAGTGATTCATTGAAGGAATTTTTTAACAACAAAGAAAAGGAGTAAGCACACAAACTCATAGAATTACTCATTTTCAGTGAACTCTAGAGAAAACAGACTACAACAGAACTGCTAGTGCTGCCAATTTGACCTTATGCCAGTAATGGTGAGATCCTGTTTTAAAGTAGCCTAGTATTTTCTTTAATCTCAAGTGAGATTGTTAGCATTTACTTCAGGCATAACTTCACTTCTTGACAAAGTGAGAATCAAAACTGAAAAAGTGAAGTCTCCAAGTTTTCTCACAATGTGGAGTAAGTTAATAGTTAAGTCTCTCTTATCTTTTATTTTCTATTTAACCACTTCTATTGCAAATCCATTAACAAGAAATATTCTACAAAAAATAGGATTAATTTTATTAGCGCTGAAATGTTTTTATTATAGATATTTGTTTGTATTTAATAAAGGTACTAATGATTTTTTCCTGAATAAAAAGTGCCAGAGAAGGAAGGAAGGAAGGAAGGAAGGAAGGAAGGAAGGAAGGAAGGAAGGAAGGAAGGAAGGAA
>PVHY01003789.1:0-40847 GCA_004024945.1 Uropsilus gracilis
AGTTTAGAGCTATTTATTTGCCACCTGGATGGGAAGGGGAATGACAATTAAAGGGTGAAAAAAATGACCTTTCACTTTTCACTTATGCTTTATTTCAGCCAATGTTAATGAAATTAATTAATGATTCAATTAATAAATTTGATTAAATTTATAGTTTAATATTTGAAATTTATTTTGGTTTCTGTGCTAATGATAATGATACAAAACTACACTGAGATGGCACTCACAGAGCTCAATGAAAAATTATGTACTGAAAATATTTATTAGCCCAAATAAGCTTTAAAAATTATAATTACATTACAGAAAGTCAATATAAAACACTGCAAAATTGTGGCAATTTAAAAACCAAGTAAACAAAAAATAGAAAAACAATTTCTGCAAGCAACCATTTAGGTTAACAGTAGACTTGTAAATTAAAGGAGTATTGAACAGTGTGGAGGCTGACTTTGCAGGCCAACCAACACCTTTATACAGGAACTTTTCAATTGGGATATTTAAGAATTTCATGTGACTTGTGGAACCAGCTGGGTTAAAATCCTTGGCTCTGGATGTACAGTTAAATTAAACCTGAAAAATCTCTTCCCAGGATTCTCATTTAAGCAAGGTGATGCCACATCCAATCTTCCCAGCAAGTTTCCAGAAAACAGCTGGCAGAACTACATGGTCTGGGGGAGAGTACACTCCTCACCGTTCAGTTCAAAGGATTCAGAACATGTGCAAAGTGCTGACTTTCGCCACACAGGCAGCGTTATGTATCAAGTTACCCTGTAAAAACGAGGGGTGGGCTTCCTGTTTTTGATTTAAATGACAAGAATTGGAGAAGAAAATGAAAATCACCATCAGGGGAATTTTAGAGGTTTAAAATTCCATCACCTAATAGTTCATTAAAAGCCACCACGGGGAAAGAAACCTTAGAGAGTATATATATATATATATATATATATATATATATATATATATATATATATATATATATATATATATATATTCGGAGCCACGTGGATTCAACAACATTTGGTGCCAATTCTCCTGGTCCTGAAGCCAAGCTTTCTTTGTGCTCTTGTGTTCATGAACAACATCTACCAGGAAACGATAGCAACCATTTGCCAGAAAGAGCTGTGTGAGAACTCAGTTAAGTTACATCCTGGTTGCCTCAGCAAAGAAAACTGCAAGATGATGAACTCCTGACCTACCCAGGAAATCCATTAGGTGAGGCAGATACAGACAATGCCAAGGACGCTCCTGTAAATAGCTTTCTTGAAACCAGACAGAGACATCACACACTAAATGCCCTATTTTTGAAGTTCAAAAATGAGTAACTGGCATTAAAATACTACTGGAGCAGAATGAAGAGAGTCATGAGGTAGGGGAGTTAGGAAGATACTTGGAAAAACTTGAGCTGGGCCTGAAAAAACAGATTTAGGAAGGCAAAGGAAAGAAGAGAAGGCAGTGTATTCTAAGCAAACAGCCATGGGAAGCCAGGGACTGGACGGTACAGTAAGAGCAAAGAGCACAGAGGTCTAGAAGACGCCTGACTGAACACAGAGGAAGAGTGGGAGTGCCAATCTGCAGAGTCCTGAACACTAAGAGTTGCCCGCCGCGGTGGTGCACAGCTTTAAGCCCAGCCTAGGAACAGGAGGCTAAGACTGAGAATCACTTGAGTCCATGGTTTAAGACTCACCTGGGGCAACACAGCTAGACCTAGTCTCAAAAAATAGCTGGGTGTAGTCTCAAAAATAGCAGGCGTGTGCCTGTAATCCCAGCTACCAGGGAGGCTGAAGCTGGGGATCGCTTGAGTCTAGGGTACCCCAGGCAACGAGAGTCTGCGGTTCCTCTGGGCAATGTAGTGAGACCTAGCCTCAAAAAAAAAAAAAAACCAACAAACCAAAAACAAAACAAAACAAAAAACCCTGAATACTAAGAGTTTATAGACTGGATTCTCTAAGTGGTAAGGAGGTAGAGAAAGAAACTTTAAAGTATTTTGGAAAGATCAATCTAGTCTCTCTGTACACCAAAGACGAACAGTCAGTAGCTCCAAAAAAAATAACAAAAAACCCAGCATCCAAAAAAGAAGTGACATGGGTGTGGGTGTAGGTCAAGGAAAGCAAAGGAAGTAAGACTGTAGCTAAAGATATGAAAAGAAAAAAACATGTGTAAGACTCAGAGAAGGTAAAAGCTCAAAGTTTGGAGTTAAGATGACTAAAAAATCAAGGTGCTGAGGGGGTGCCCAAAAGGCAGCAGAGAGAAATCCTATTTTAGTGACAACAGGACAATCAAGCTGAAAGAGCACACAAGCCTGGGATCTTGGAGATGCAGGTCAAGGATAAAGGCTGGGTAGGGATGACACTCCTATCCTATCACTCAGGATGAAAATTGGATGAATTTCTGAGAAGAAAAAGGAATAGAGAGATTTGCTTTTGAGGGACCTCTCCCCTACCAGCACAGAAAAGGCAAAGGAATTCTTAGGAGGCAGGAACATTCATCAGAGAAACCAAAAGTAGGCAATTTCAATTTGAAAGATGCGTTGAAGTCTATCAAGAGTAAGACAAGGCCTCAAATAAGGCCACTGGTTTTGATAATCTGAACCTCTGGAAAAGACATCATCAGTAGAAAGGCAGGAACCAAAGGCTATGAAAGAAAATGAATGGCAAAGCAAAAGCAGCAGCTGGAGAAACTGAACAGAAGAATGATTAACACAGATGGTCAGGAGTGGGGAAAATCTGGGCATGTATAAAGGTAAAAGGCACAAACAGAAAACATTAGAGAGGGGGCAAGGGAAGAGAAATACAGGAACCATGGTCTTCGGCTGTGCTAGGAGAACATGAAAGATTATTCCTCAGATTGGAGGAAGTAGTGCACCAGTAGAGAAAACAATGGCAAAGGGTATTCATTTATTTATCTTCACAAAAAGCTTACCCGCAAAAATGGAAATCTCAACTCAAAGCCATGGGCTGTTTTAAGCAAGGTGGACGATAATATGACATACAGTATGGTCCCTTCTTCAGACTGACATCTTCAATAGTAGAGAATTTATCATATTCCCCTCACCTCCTATATTCCTTATATTTCCCTGAGATCAGTGATTCTTTTATTTTTCCCCTCAGAAACTTTCACCAGGCTTACTGTAATTACGCATGACTAGAACAGATTTAAAACTTCAACAGCATTCTCCAAGACACTACTCTCAGTTACCCCAGGGGAACTCTCAATTTCCTGAATTTTAAAAAATCCTGACATGGGAAGGAAGAATTTTTACTAATTGTCCTTGACATTTTCCATCATCTAAGAGGGCCACTAATTAGATTAAGGTGAAACAGTTTGTGAGAAATGTTTCAGAAAAAGCCCTCTGAAGAAAATGCAGAGTCAAAATCCTACAAGTTTCCTTGCACAAACATACTCTATTTCAAAAAGTTCCCATTACAAGTTGCAAGTACAGAAGAATGCAGTGTTTCAATAGTCATAACTAGATATTTAAAAATCTGCAATGGAAACAGTGGCTTTATAGCTTTACCTTCACGACTCCCAAGTTCAGTTTTATACTCAGTAACCCAGAGGGAAGTTGATTCACTGTTCAGAAATATGAATATACCGGAAAAATTGTGAAGAACAATATGCTAACTGGGTCGCAAGCAATAAAGCAGTTTGCCATTTGGTTTGTTGCTGAAGCCTTTGAAGAGAATTGTGTGTTCACAATTTGCCCAACAGCATTCGTGCTCTAAATCATTTATGGGCACATCCCCCCAAAGTAAGAGTCCGTGGTAGAAAAGCACCTGCGATTTTCTCCTAGGGTTCAAAGACGTTTCATAAGTGAAATATTATTTTCAAGGGGCAACTTTACTACAAAGGCCCAAGGGAGGAGGCTCAGCAGTAGCAGCTCGCTAGGGCTGGGGTCTCCCTTTGGTCAGAAATGGGTTCTCACTTGTTTCCTGCACTCACACTCAGAGGTGAAAGGGTGAAAAATACCAATATAAATAAAGGGAACACAGGAGTACAAGGTCACCAAAGTGCAGGTGCAAAAATCAAAAGTTCCCTGCCTCCATCACCAAACCCTAGAGGAGGGGTTGTCTCTTAGGTCGCAGTTTTTAGTCTTCACTCCTCTTGATTTAGAAACAAGTCAGCAGGCAGGACAAGGTTCCCAAGAACAGAAAAATCAAATCTGAAACGAGAACAACATAGTTTACTGATAATCTTTTTTCTAGAGGAAATGCTGATTTATATTTTTAGCGTATATCAGAGGAATATACTGACTTATATACCGAGTGTTGATTTAGGGTTGGAGGGGGGACACTTTAGCACACTTCAGTTTAGGAAAAAAAAAATCCAGTATTAAGACAAACTGACCCTCTATCATATGATCAGTAATTAACAGAAAATACTAGAAAACATATGCTTGGTGAAAGGGACATGGGAAGCTTGACTCCTGCTCTGTATCATTCTATGTAATTTCAAGTTGTCTACATGGGCCTTTTTATTCATCAGAAAAAAATTATATGGTTGGAAAATCCTAGAAGTCATCTATCTGGGAAGGTACTAGGTCACAGCCTCAACTGTGAAGTTGACCTAGTAGGCTAGTTAGCATAGATGTTCCAGGAAATGACTTACTCTGCAGCAGATAGGAGCTGCACACATGATTGGTGTTCCCCACCGGAAGTTCCAGGAAAACCCACAGCCGGGTTATGAAGTACTCATCAGAGACTTCACTGTCACTGAGCAGAAGGAGGAAGGAGAGTGTGTGCTGGCAGTGGTGGTGGAAAGGACACGGGCCTGCGTAAGGCACCTTTGGGGAGAAATAGGCTCAATTCCTGGCACTGGAAGGTGGAAGGAGGGCTTTACTGTCTGGCAGAGGCCAGGAAAGCTAGTGCCCAGTGCTAAGCAGGGCTATCTGGGGCACTGGAGGCCTATGTTTTGGGATTCATTTGTTTGCACAAAGTGAAAACAAGTGCCTTAATAAAGCAAGTGTGGTGGCAGTGGTGGGCATCATCAGGGAACTTCCTAGCACTGTAGATGCACAGGCTCCACTCCATACCTAGTAAAACCAGACTTCGCTTTTGGTCACAATTCCCCAGGTGACTCATAAGCTTTTAAAAATGTATGATGGAAAAACAGCAGTGCAAACAGACAGGACAGGACTCCAAGTTGTTTCCAGCAGGTTTGACTTTGCCACAAACTTAAAATGGACTTAAGAGGGAAAAGCATGTTCTAGGTCTGAGTTTCTTCCTTTGTAAAGGGAAGGAACTGTTGCAGAGTACCTGAAAGTCTCTTCTAGATATAATGCTGTGGACATGCATATATGTCTATCTCTACTTTGTGATCTGGAAAGAGCAGGGCAATGGTAGCAACCCACAAATCAACTGCTGTTACCATGCCATAAAAACCCATTGCTAGGCGCATATCCCAGCTCTCTGCCATGGACCTGGTTCTTCCTTCCTTACCTTCTGGTCTAAGCGCTGATAGTCACCGGACTTTGGCCGCCGAGTGACTTTGGATCGTTTTCCTTCCAGAACAAAAGCAATAATCTGGGAAAAGCATAAAGAAAATGATTAAAAAGTGGCTCTCTAATGACATATTTGTCTATGAAATAAGAGATAATCATCTGGTCTACATTCATTAATGGCCCTGAAAGGGAAAATAGCAAGACACCCCTGAAGGAGAACTATTACAAAAATTTTAGGATTACATCAGAATCCGTCACACTGCTAAACGGGAATGGAGAAGGGCTGTTCTGGGCTCTAGTTTGTACGAGTCTATGTAATTTACTCCAGCCCACTCAGTTGAAGATCTACAGGCTCTTCCTCAGGGATTCAGGTGAAGATACATCCTCGCCCCCTTTTGAAAAATTATAAGCATAATTACTTATCTGCAAGTGTACTTTCACCCCACACTTTGCTTCATATCTTAACCTTACACTTTTATTTCATTTCTAAGGCCTCTCCATGATGAAGAGCGGATATAAAATAAGGAATGCATCAATTAATTCACGTCTCAGTCAAAAATCTCATTGACCATTGTGAAATCAACTCTTCAATTTTGACCAGGCTACACAAACAATATACTAATTTTTTTAGCTGTCAACAGGAAATGAAATCATTGTGTCATGAGAGTGATTGCTAAGTGACACAGATAACAGATGTTGCACTTTAGAACAAACCCTGCCAATAAAGTAAAAGGTGAGTATATTCTTGCAATTTCTGGCTTTTCTTCTAATCAAATTTAACTGGCTACAGAAGATGTCCCTAGGCTCTTTGATGCTGTTAAAGACTATGAAACTGAAACATACAGCTGGGCATGGTGGCGCGTGCCTAGAATCCCAGCTACCTGGAAAGCTGAGGCTGGGGATTGCTTGAGTCTGTGGTACCCTGGGCAACGTGACCCTGCGGTTCCACAGGCAAAAATAGCGAGACCCAGTCTCAAAAAACAAAACAAAACCCAAGAAACTGAAACAGCTATTTCTGTCACTGCAGATAGACCTTAAAAACTTGAGAAAGGAAACTGGCTATGGTGGGAGGCTGAAGCTAGGGATCATTTGAGTCTGTGGTTTAAGACAACCCTGGGCAACATAGCGAGACCTACTCTCTTTAAAAACAAAAAACAAAAAGCAAAAACAAACAAACAAAAAAACACCTTGGGAAAGGAAGTGAGAAGTGATACACTGTTTTGAGAGTGGATATGGGAAAAGGCGTGTTAACTGCTTATCAACTGTCAAATTCTCAGGTTTTCTCAGGATCTAGTACAGGGTTATGGGAGGAGACCCCAACTCAAGTCAGATCATAATAATGTCCTAACATGGCATGCATGTAGCAGCAGAGGGCACTCAGAGGAAACAGGTGACATGAAAATAAAAGATTTTAAAAACAAAAGTAAAGAATCATAGTAGGGTCTGAGGGAAATGTGAAGTCTGTCTTAAAAATCTTCTAAATGCTCACAGGCAGATGGATACTGGTCACTGGTCCATATACCCCCCCCCCTTTTTTTTTTTTTTCCTTTTGAGACTAGGTCTGGCTATGTTGCCTGGGGTAGTCCCAATCTGAGATCAGATGTGAGTAGTACAGATCCCAGATAGGATCTGGGATCCTGCGGACTCAGGTGATCCCCAGTCTCAGCCTCCCAGGTAGCTGGGAATATAGGCGCACACCACCACACCTAGCTATTTTTTTGAGACTAGGTCTTGCTATGTTGCCCTGGACGGATGGGTCTCGAACCCGCAAATTCAAGTGATTCCTAGCCTTGGCCTCCCTTCCTAGGCTGGAATAAAAGGTGCGTGCCACAGCGCCCGGCCCTCCATTCCTTTTCTGAAGACATTTTTTCTTTCTTTCTTAACAGTGGCGTATATAATTTAGGCAAACAGGCTCATACTACCTCCTCAGATATATGACACAACACCCCCACCAAAGGATCCATAGTCCTCAACTTACCTTCCGTTTGTTGTGATAGGCAATGTAGAGAACAGCAACGACAACAGCTGCCGTCACCAAGTATGCAAAGAAGTGACTGCTCTCTGCACTGGCACTTCCAAGACTGTCTTCATAAACATCACCTTTGTCTATATTCACAGAATTCAAATGTGTCCCTTCACGATTCTCACTGGAGGCAGGATCAGACGCTTCCTTCTCTTCTTTGGGTAGTGAACCCAAAGGCTCTTGGTCATCTTCAATGGGTTCTGAAGGCTTATCTTCTTCCTCAGGCTGGAGTGGAGTGGAAGAAGCCTCTTTCGTTAACTGCTCCTTATCCAACTTAGCAGAGTCGTCTTCTTGGGTCTGGTGCTGCTTATAATCCGAGGCGCCAGAGGTATTTTCACCAGGCTGTTGCTCCTTATTCGATGTGTCAGAGCTGTCGCCGTTGGTTGGATGCAGATTATCCGACGCACCAGGGGTCTCTTGCCCGGGCTGCGCCTTATCTGACTGGGTAGAGCTGTCTTCGTTGGTCACCTGCGGGTTATTATTATCCGACGCAGCAGGAGTCTCATTATTACCCGACGAACCAGGGGTCTCTTTGGCCCGCTGCGCAGTATCCGACTGGGTAGAGCTGTCTTTGTTGGTCACCTGCGGCTCATTATTATTATCCGACGCAGCAGGAGTCTCATTATTACCCGACGAACCAGGGGTCTCTTTGGCCCGCTGCGCAGTATCCGACTGGGTAGAGCTGTCTTTGTTGGTCACCTGCGGCTCATTATTATTATCCGACGCAGCAGGAGTCTCATTATTACCCGACGAACCAGTGGTCTCTCTGCCCGGGTGCGCAGTATCCACCTGAGCAGGGTTGTCTTTGTTGGTCACGTGCGACTCATTGTTATCCGACGCAGCAGGAGTCTCATTATTACCCGACGCAGCAGGGGTCTCTTTGGCCGGCTGCGCAGTAACCGCCTGGGCTACGTTTCCCAACGCGCCAGAGCTGTACTTAGGGGATTTGGAGTCCTTGTCTAAGTTTACAGACAAGGTCTCTAAGGTCTGGAGGTGTTTGTTCGGTTCAGACTGCCCGTTCGAAGAAGGGTGGCTCCGTGCAGAAGGCTCAGGGGAGATGGAACTGTCATTTCTGTCAACGTCTCCTAAAATGGAGAAACCAGTTGGCTCTGGAGAGATAACAGGCTACAAGGAAACCCTAGAGGTAGCAGAAACCGAAACAGGGAAATGGGGGTGTGGGCGATGGAGAACAGCGGGGTGCAGGGCAGGGAAGACGCGAACTCAGGTGGCAACCAGCCACGGTGAGCATTGTGGTGCTGGGGGCGAGAGCAGTACTACTGCCGGGTGATGTGGGTCTGGGGAAGGGATTTACCGTGAGCTCCGAGGCTCAGCAGGACCAACGCAATCAGGATCCGCATCCTGCACGGACTACGCTTCCGCCTTCTGCAGTCTCGCGAAATCTGCTCCTGAGCTCAGCGGTCTTGGCCGCGCCCCTTCCTGCGCGCGTCCCCCACCCAGCGGCTCTGTCCGGAAGGGGGGGGTCGGAGCTTGAGGAACAGGCCCGCCCACGCGAATCTCCCGTGCGCTGCCGTTGGCAGCTTTTGTGGCGCCCGCTTGCGGTTCCCGGTGGATGGATTGCCCGCCTTTTCAGTTACTTTGCCTCACAGCGGACACAGGAGACTGTCATTCCCTCTTGGCTCTCCCCCTCCCCCCCGACCGTAAAGGCGGGGCAGAAGCTCCTTGACCCTCAGACGGTCCCATGAGAGTGACGTGGCTGGGTCCGGCGCCTGCCGGTCCCATCCTCTGCTCGCATTTTTACCTTTGCTCCTCGTACTTCTGTCTCCGCAGACAAATGTGTTGTGATCAGGCCTTTTCCTTCTGGAAACAGAAACTCATCGCGCCGGGCATGGTGGTGCATGCCTGGAGGTGGCAGCCTAGGAAGCCACGGCCGGGGCCAGGGATCGCGGTTCGAGCCCCACCTGGGGCCTGTAGCGAGACCTAGACCCCCCAAAATAGCTGGGCGTGGTGGCGCGCGCCTGTCATCCCAGCTACCTGGGAAGCTGAGGCTGGGGATTGCTTGAGTCTGTGGTACCCCGGGCAACGTGAGCCTGCGGTTCCACGGGCAAAAATAGCGAGACCTAGTCTCAAAAACTCAAAAAAAAAAAAAAAAAAAATCTCTCCGTACTCCGCGCAAACCGCCCTCCGAGGTGGCCAGTTTTTCTGAAAAGTATATGCTTTTGTTTCATCATAAAAATGATTTCTGTTCACTATAGAGAACTTACTGAAAGCATACAAGTAGAAAAAAAATCTTTGCCCCACTCTTTAAGGATAAAGTCGAGTATGTATTAGTGTATGTTTTACAAACATTTAATATTTTTGATTCGGTAATACATTCGAACGATTCAAAAGCAGAAACAGGGTTTCAGAAAAAACTATACATTAGAAAGCTCTTTCTACTCCTCCATAGTTACACTTAACACCATTTACTTCCACTTGGTGTTGTTTTTTTTTTTTTTTTTTTTTTTTTTGAGACTAGGTCTCGCTTTTTTTGCCCGCGGAACCGCAGGCTCTCGTTGCCCGGGGTACCACAGACTCAAGCAATCCCCAGCCTCAGCTTCCCAGCTAGCTGGGATGACAGGCGCGCGCCACCACACCCAGCTATTTTTTGGAACTAGGTCTCGCTACGGGCCCCAGGCGGGACTCCAACCGCCATCCCTAGCCCCGGCCACTTCATAGGCTGAAGTTTACAAGCACGAGCCACCGTGCCCGGCCCTGTTTTTTGTTTTTAACAAATACAAATGTCTTATTTTTCCATCCTTAATGTATTTTCTTTTCCCTATGCACGTTCATTTCCTCTCAAGTCAAAGACATTGAAGGTTTTACATTCCACTGCTTGAAATTACTGTTATGTAACTTTGTATGTTTGGTATGTTTGTTAATTGTTGCTTGAAGTAGTTTTATGATCATTTGCCAGAGTAGTTGCTTTATTTAATCACGTAATCACTGATTACGTGATTAAAAGTGATAGTCACAAATTTAAGAGAACTTCTAGTGGAGCATACAATATTAATAAAATATTTACACAGTTGTGTGCATGTGCGTGGCATTTCCAAGAAATGCAAAGAAAGAAAATTACAGGAACTACGAGGTAGGCTGATGGTGAAAGGATGTAGGTATTTCTCAGTGGAATTCAAAGAGAAGAAAGGCTGAGTTTTTCAGTTTGAGCATATAGCATGGGTTAAGATCTGGAGGCAGCAGAGACCTGGTACTTTGTGTTAATCTAAGGATAGGATTTTGAGATAACAAACAACACGGAGAATGACTGAGAATGACAGAGGGAAATTACAGAGTAACTGATCTGAGTCATGATGAGAACCAAATTGGGAGGAGACATAGAAAATAAATTGCTTCTGGTCGTATGTTTTAGATGATATTGTCAAGTGGAAATATTTGGGAGGTTACTGAAAAGGTGAGCATGGAATTCAAAGGTAAAAATAGTAATTATTTTCTGACAAATTTAAATATGTTCAAAAAACATGATGGTTAATGGTTTAACCAAAAGTATTTTATGAATTACTCGAGTTTTTTGTGACAGTTCCCTTATTATTGGGCATCTCTATTATTATTATTTATTATTATTATTATTATTATTTTTGAGACTAGGTCTTGCTATTTTTGCCCGTGGAGCCGTAGGCTCTCGTTGCCCAGAGTACCACAGACTCAAGCAACCCCCAGCCTCAGCTTCCCAGCTAGCTGGGATTACAGGTGCACCACCACACCCAGCTATTTTTTTGGAACTAGGTCTCGCTACGGGCCCCAGGCGGGACTCGAACCACAATCCCTAGCCCCAGCCACTTCATAGGCTGAAGCTTACAGGCACGAGCCACCATGCCACCGTGCCCAGCCCCATCTCTATTATTTTTATTTCTCAACTCTTAGTCGCTGCCATTTATTCAGATACTGGTTAGGTACCTTTTATGATATAAAGATCAGAAAGATTAAACAGTTTGCTTAAGTTACAGATATTAACCCAAACTTTGATAGCATAGAAAATGCTCAATCTTAATGAGAAAAATGGTCCTTAATTCTTCATTTCTTCTTGTACAAGTCATTCTTGTGCAAGTTGCTAAATTACTATAAGCAACTTACAGTGTCTGTGAAACTGGAGAGATCCCAACCTGTTTGACCTGTTGAAGGACTAGGGACCTCATCTTTCCAGCTAGTTTTTCAATTCTCCAAAGCCCCTCAATAAAATGGCTTTATCCCTCACCCCTCAACTGCCTTAACTATCAACTCCTTCATTATGAAATGGGAATAGAAAGGCTTGAGAAATAAGTAATAGAGTATTTAACACAGTGCATAGCATATAATTAAGATTCTCAAAATTTATTATTATAAAAATATGTTCATTACAAATTAAAAAATAAAGATAAACCAAAGTAAGAAAATAAAGCCTGTAATCCAGAGCTATTACCATGAATATTTTGTTGGTTCTTTTTTATACATGCATATGCTAGATTAACTGAAAATGAAGTAAGTTACAAAACCATATCTATAACTTTTATCTTGCAGGTCTCTTTGTAGCATTTGGAACTACAATTAGGTATGTCAGCTAGTTTCCTCTGGGACACACTATCTTCTTGATTCCCATGGTTTCTTTTGCAACATTCTTTGGTGTCACAAGTGTTACAGAACTGAGTGTTTCTAGAAGCAAAGTGTGACTCAAATACAGGATCAAATATAGCAGACTGGTGAGAACAAAATTTAGTTGGCAATGAGGTTAAGTAATGAATGGAAGTAGAAATTACCTTTTTTTCCAAGTTTGGATGTGAAATGGATTTCTAATATGGGAGAGGATTTATTTATTTATTTATTTTTGGAGACTAGGTCTTGCTATTTTTGCCCATGGAACTGCAGGCTCATGTTGCCCAGAGTACCACAGACTCAAGCAATCCCCAGCCTCAGCTCCCCAGGTAGCTGGGGTTACAGGCGCACGCCACCACACCCAGCTATTTTTTGGGGGACTAGGTCTCACTAAAGCCCCCGGCGGAACTTGAACCACGATCCCTGGGCCCGGTTGTGACTTCCTAGGCTGCCACCTACAGGCATGCGTCACCATGCCCGGCCAGGAATGTTTTAATAGAGGAAAAAAAATCTAAAGAACATGACCAAGTTATCAGACAGACTTGATGACTGGTAGTACATGGTACCAAGGGGAGTGGGGTTAGGACCTAGAGCACCATAGAGTGGCTGACCTTGGATTAATTTGACTTTGAATCCTATGGAAAACCAGTTAGAATGGGTAGGGTAGATAGGTATTAGGTAAGTATGTGGGATATCGAAATAGAGATTTCATCTCACCTCAATTTCTTGCTATTCTTAAAGGCAGGGCAGTCTTTGAAAGTGAGAACATGAGGATTAAATTGGGGGCTTGCACATGGTGAAGAGCGGTTGAAGGGATGAGAAGGCAGCTAATGAAGGACATACATTGGAGTAGCAGTTGAGCAGTGCTGACAGCCTGGCTGAGCTTAGGCACCGCTTATCTACCATGGCACCTATTTCAGTTGTGTGGATTTTCTCCAGGCAGTGCTTCTATGTGGGGTAGGAATAGAGAAGGCAGATTTTAGCATTAATTCCTAACACATATCAATTTTGGCTTAAAGAAATGATAGGTAACTTGAATAAATCTTAAAATATGCTTGTACCCTTTCATGATTAAAAAAAAAAAAAACAGGCCGAGCAGGGTGGCTCGTGCTTGTAAGCTTCAGCCTATGAAGCGGCCGGGCCTAGGGATCGCGGTTGGAGTCCCGCCTGGGGCCCGTAGCGAGACCTAGTTCCAAAAAAATAGCTGGGCATGGTGGCGCGCGCCTGTCATCCCAGCTAGCTGGGAAGCTGAGGCTGGGGATGGCTTGAGTCCGTGGTACCCCGGGCAACGAGAGCCTGTGGTTCCATGGGCAAAAATAGCGAGACCTAGTCTCAAAACAACAACAACAACAAAACAACCAAGAGAACTTTTTCAACCTGTACATTTCTGAATGTACAGAAAATTCACAACATTATACTTACTGGAAAAAAACATCTGGATGCTCTCCCAGAAACAGATAATGATGTCTGTTCTTACCACTTCTATTCAACTTTGTACTGGAATTAGCCAAGACAATTAAGCAAGGAAGAATATAGGGCACCCAGACTGGAGGCACAAAATGAAACCTCTATTTTTTAGATGATTTGATCTTATAAACAGAAAATCAGTTTTCACTAAAATTTATTAGTATGCTCTCAGCAAGGTTGTGCGATATGAGGTTAATATATAAAAATCAATCTTGTATGTGAACATTTACAAGGACAGTTAAGAAACAATTCCTTTAATAATATCAGAAATAAAACCGTTAGTAATAAATTCAACAAAAGAAATTTAACATGTGTACTCTGAAAACTATAAAATAGTAAAGAAGGTAAAGACCTAAATAAAGATACCTCTTATTTGTGGACTAGAACACTTGATTTTGTTAACACAGCTTTGATCCCCTATTGATCTACCAATACAATTCGTATTAAATTTCACCTAGTTTCTTTGCAGAAATTGAAAAATTGATACGAACATGCAAGACACTCAGAATAGCCAAAAATAGGCTTGAAAAGAAAATTGGAGAGCTTACACTTCTTCCCAGTTTAAACATACTACAAAGCCACAATAATTAGGACAGTATAGTACAAAAAATTGAATGGAATAGAATTGAAAATTCAGCAATCAATCTATACAGTTGGTTTTTGAAAGGTGCCAAGACACTTCAACAGGGGAATTAAGAGTTTTTTTTTAACAAATGGTGTTCACACAACTGGCTAAGCATATATAGAGGTTTTCAACATTACTATTAGGTAAATAAAAATTAAAAGCACGCCTATGTGGGTGGCTATGAAGCAAAACCTGAAATAGCATGTTGGTGAGGATGTGGACATACTGGAACCCTCACCTGTTATTGGTACAAATGTAAACTATTTTTGCAGCTGGAAGAAATTTGGCAATTCCTTAAAAAGTTAAACACAGAATTACCATATGACCCAATTCCACTCCTAGGTAGGTACCCAAAAGAATTGAAAACAGGGACTCAAAAACATTATATTGACATGTCACTGCTTATAGCAGCACAATTCACAATGGCCCAATAGCCCAATAGATGAACAAAATGATTGATACACACAGAAGAATTTTATAAGAAGGAATGAAACTCTGATACATGTTACTATATAGATGATTCTTGAAAAGAGAACTAAGCCAGGAAGAAAAGGATATATTCCAGTTACATGTAATATTTAGAATAGACAAACTTGTACAGTTAAGAGGCTACCAACCTGGGGAGAGGAGCATTATTACTTGATGGTTATAGAGATCTGTTTAGGATGATAAAGTTTTGGAAATAGCAGTGATGGCTGTACAACATTGTGATGTTGATGCCATTGAATTACAAAAGTGGCATATTTTATATATTTTTACCAGCATAAAAAAAAGGGCATTACTGATAAACACTACAACTGGGTGAACCTTAAAAATATACTGAAAAAGGTGAGAACAATGTCTTATATTATTCCATTTACTAGAATGTTCAGAACAAATAAATCCAGAAAGAGTACATTAGTGGCTGTCTAGGGCTGGAAGAGTACAAATAGGTCAGGAGAAAATGGGGGGCATTTCTACAGTATTGGTTACTTTTTGAGGTGATGAAGATTTTAAAGTTGTCACAGTGATAGAAACACAGCTCTAAACATACTGAAAAACCAGAGAATTAAAACATTTTAAGTGGGTAAATTGTCATATGAATTACATCTCAAAATAGTTACCCCCCCCCCAAAAAAAAAGCATTGTTATATACCATGCAAAGTAAACAAAGAATGCCCCTTACATTTTGGCAATTATAAAAAACACTGAAAATGAAAAGTTTTCTTCCTTTGGATTTCAGTTATCAAGAGTGACTGGGTCTATGTATATTTGTGTCTGCAAGCTTGGCTGGATTTTACTAATTGCATCAGACATGTACCATACCCTCCTCCAGTAAGTGGTGATCCCTTCCAGCTGTCCACAGAAATCTAGCATTGGGCTTGGTACAAAGAAGAGGAATTGATTCAGCAGAATAACTGAAAACAACCAAAAAAGGTCTTGCAACTGCAATTTTATTTTCTTTTGTGAAAATAAACAACTGGGAGTTTAAATTGCTCCAAAAAACCCATAAAAACAAAAAGAAATAACACACAGAAGAAGCATGTGAGGTGATGGGGAGGAGGGTCTTTAGAACTTTGGCAGATTGTGCTAGCACTCACCCAGGGGACGGAGCCAAACCTGGGAGCCAGGACCCATCTGCCACTCCGGGACCATGAGGGAAAGATCAAATCTCGACTGGCAAGGGAGTGGAACACAGACTTCTTCAATGAGGAAGTGGCAGGCACACACTTGAGTCCCTTCAAATGTGAGGAAGAACCATTTCAGAGGACCTCTTTCCCTACCAGAAACTGGAGGTGGATGGGGCAGGGCTCACTGAGGGGCAGGGAATGCTGGTGGAGACAAATCAGGCAGAACTGGCTTTTCACATGGTGACAGCTTTACACTGGGCAGAGGACAAAGAAGGTGAAGAACTGACGGAATTGAGGAAAGGAGAAAAACCTGGGTGAGGTAAAAGCAAATGTCCAGAAGTGGGAGCCAGAAGAGGAACAGGCTGGAATGGCAGCAGCGGCCAACATGCAGGCTGGTGGGGGAAGGCGGATGTGGGGAGGAGGTGGGGGCGGCAAGGGACAAGAGGTAGAGAGATGGGTGTTTTCTGCCCAGGTCCATCCACCACAGCATATCAGGGGAGAATAACACACTACTGTTCAGTTCTGTTTCTTTTAAAGAATTTTTTTGTTTGTTTTGTGTTTTTTTTTAAAAAAGCCTTAAAGATCAGCTACTGGTTACATCTACAAATGTAAAGTGCTGTTGTTATCAGTCACTTTACAGAACAGTCCAGAGTGGTCAAATATTGACCAATAAAGTTTCCTTTTTTTTTCTTCTGAATCTTTACTACTCGATGAGTCACTTGGCAGCCTGCATAGGTCAGGGGCAGCTTAGTGGGCAGACTTGGTGACCAAAGAAAGAGGCTGGGCCTGGAGTACTGGCAGGGTCTGGTGGGCATGGAGTGTGGCTGGGAAAGTAGGAGGAGAAGTCAGCAGAGCTGTGGGCACAGACCCGATGGGGAGGGGTCGGGATAGGAGGGGAGTCTGGCTGCCCATCTGGCCAGAGGAGGTGGCTGCGGCCTTAGCTGACAGGAAGGCAGCTGAGTGGAGAGCCAGCTGGGCCCGGGTCTCTGGCTTGGTGGTGAGGGAGAGGGGCTGGGCTTGCTCCGAGTGGGTTGCAGCAGGAGCAGCTGGTGAGGCCAGGGCCGCAGAAGGGGTTGCAGGGGAGTCCAGCATGCTGCCATGGGAAGAGGCAGGGCTGTCACAGGGCTTCTCCGGAGGCAGGTACTGAACACATGGCTTCTTGCTTTTGGAGGCCAGCGTACCTGGTGGGGAGGAAGCACAAGAAAGAGTGAGTGATTGCTCAGGGTGAAGCAGAGGCTGCCAAAGAACCCTGGTTATGCACATCTACCCTGGAAATGCACAGGGAGGGAAATGAGGACCTAAAATTACTTCTGAGGCTTTCAGGACGAGGAGGCTGCATTCAGAGACCTAGTGTACAGAGAGGACACTGCCAAAACGACAGTGGGTATCCAACTGGAGGAAAAACAACTCAGTCTATGGCTCTAAACCTTCTCTGCTTAGATCTCAGCATTCATGGTTTAAAAATCATGTTTTAAAAATCTGGGTTTGTATAGACTTTTGCATCATATATACATTTTATACAAATTTTACTCATGTGCTTTATATGCAAATGAATATACAAATCTTAGCATCCTACAAAGAGAGAGGAGAGCTCCGATGACATCAGCAGTTACATGCTTATCCTAGGTGAGTGTGGGGGGTGGGGCCCCTCTCTACTCAGGGCATCAGCATCGCTGTGCCTACTGTGATTCTGCTGTGAAAGATAAAATCCATATTTTTGACACAAAGTGTTCCCCAAACCTAAGCAAACTATTTCTCCTGGTGTTCAACCAAACAACTGGAAGAAAACTCAGTTCTACTAGATTTACTAATACTTTCTAACACCACTCAACCCCCACCCCCACCCCTACCCCCACCCCGAGACTAGGTATTACTATATTGCCCAGGGTAGTCCCAAAACCGTAGACTCAAGTGATCCCTAGCCTTAGCCTCCCAAGACTGGGATTAAAGGTGTGCGCCACCACATCTGGCTAATACCACCTTTTGAAGCAAACCTGAAAGATAATTTTCAGTTAAATTCAATTTTACCGTATGTATTTATTTAGAACCCTCGAAGATGCAGCACAACTGGAGCACAAAGCAGCTAGGCTTTGAAGTCAGAAAGTGCCGGAAGCAAATCTTGCCTCCATCATTGACAAGCAGAGTGACTGGGAAAACACTTCAACTACTCTGAGCCTCTTAACTTGTTATCTCTAAAAAGGGGGCACAAATAACACCCACTGTATTCATGAAGCTCCCATGAGACTGTGGTCCTAAAAATGGCAGCTATTACAATATAGTAAGGTCTGTAGTCATCAGAGACCCAGGTATAGTGGGACAGTGGGAGGAGAAGCAGAGACTCACCCTCTGCCTCTTGAACTTGCTGCTGGGACTGTGTCTGTGACAGCTGCTTTTCTCTCTTCCTCTTCTTTTTCTTACCCTAAAAAAAATGGCCAAAGGAAGTGGTAACCAGTGAAAACCCAGCATTTCAAGGGGACTTCCAGGAGAAGATGGGAGACAGGATATTGCCCACATTCCTTGACCTCAAGGGAGGATGACAGAAGGGAAGTCACTCAGAGAATTTCCCCCTCCCCCTAGCACCTCAAGAGCAGGCAGAGTGGGCTTCCCTAAGACACTGCCCTCGCTTGCCCAACTAGAGTGTCCTGCGTCTCTGGGGAATGGCCTTATCCTTTCCCTGTTCTTCAGATTTGTCTTTCGTTTGTCTCCCCAGAATGGCGATTCTTTGATCTTCTCTTTTTTCCTTGAGGAGTCCCAGGGCCCATGAACAATCTAATGCAGCTATGAATCCTCTTACCAGAAAACAAAAACAAAAAAAAAACCAACAACCACCAAGTACTATACTCAAATAGTTAAACTAGTTCATTCTCAGGGAGTTATTCAATGTGCTCCCTGCAGCTCATGCACTGGTCTCTGTGTCCATGGTTAGGATTCTGGGGCTAGAGACACCCTGACCACCCCAGCAGGCACATGCCTCACACTGCACCCTGAATTATGGAATCAAAGGCTGAGGCCAGTTTAGATGGGAGGGGCACACACTGATAGCTGTCCTTGGGACACTGAAACCAGTTCCTTGTTGACCTGAGAATGAAAATGCAGATGGACTAATATCTATAGACTTCTTCCTGGCCAGAAGAGTCCTCTGTGGATGTGGTCACCTGCCCTCATACAGAAGCTGCAACTGGCCAAACAGGCACTTACATAGTTGTCCCTGGCCGACCAGGTTGGGTAGAGCTGGGAATGAAGCTGCCGCTCCTTACGGGCCAGTTCGTAGTACTTGGCCTGTTCTTCTCGTGATAGGTTGTGCCACTGCAGGAGAGAGGGTCAGACCCATGAATGCAGGCACGCTGACCCATACAACCTGCAGGCTAAGGGCAGACCTTACCTTTCTTCCCAGGATTTGGTTAATGGCTGCACTTTCCTTCAGGGTGCACTCAGCTACCACCTTGGCCCTCATCTCCTTCATATACAACATGAAGGCATTAAGAGGCTTCTTCACGTGGGGTTTCTTTTCCTCCTCCTTTTTCACTGTGACTGGTGATTTCCTGGAAGTCACATGGTTGCAGGTCAGCATATGTTAGTTGTCACCCACTCATCACACCTGCCTCCTGCTGAGACTAGGGGCACCTCCAGGGAGGGGTGAGGAGTGGAGCAGGTTGGAACATTTTCCACAGATAGTTCTTAACCTCTCAGTCACACTGGTCATCTTTAATGACAGGATAACTTCCTGACAGAGTTGCAGAAGTACTGGTGGGAACTGGGGTCACAGGCCCCAGATGATAAGGAGGAAGGGGGCAGGGTATTGTGGGTGAAAACCACAGCCTTGTGGTGTTGACTTCAGCTTTCCTGCAGTCTTTATAGCCTGGTGATTAGAGCACAGGCCTTAGTGTTACACTCAGCTCTGCCTCTCTCTGCTGTAAGATCTTGAGAAAATTCTCCTTTTTGAAACTCGTATTTGCATGTGTATTGGTGGGAGAGGGAAGGAGGGAAAATGAAAGGTTTTTTGGTTCTCCAGCTTCTATATCCTGACTACAAAACTTTCTCTAATGTGAGAAAAGATGTGCACATTTTGAGAGGATGAGGGCAAAATCAAAGAGAAAAATTTCCAAACAGGACATGACTGAGAGAGGCTGCCAGCTTCTTACTAAATGCCTCTAGGAGAGACCCCTCCCTGCCCCCACCATATCCCCACTCCCAGATCCAGGCTGCCATTACTCACGCGCTCACAGCTGGGCTCAGGCTGGGGGGTGCAGGCTCCTGCTTGACAATGGGTGAGACGATGGCGGGGTGGGGAATCCCTGAGGTGGGTAGACCAGGATGGGCTGGAGCCACCATGTGAGGGGAGAACCGACTGGAAACCAGGCTAGGTACCAGGTAGAAAAAGACAACAGTGCAATCAGGCTGAGTGCTGTCACCCAGCAGAGGCTGTGTTGGTGGCTCTCCTTAAGGGAGAGGACAGCAAAGGGCAAGGGTAGAGGACAGCAAACACCCAGCCACACAGAGTCTGAGGAACAAGGAGCTGCCTGTAGATCTTCACGGAATCAGGTTTGGGAATCCCCTAGTGAACCTCCCTTCCCCAGACAAATGCACAGGGTTCCTCCATCTTATACTGGACTGCTGTGATAGAAAAACACAAAGGAAAGACGCAGTGTGCCAGAGGCCGGGGCAGGTGAATGGAAAAATGGGACTTATGCTGTGGGTTCCCCTCCTTTGTCCCTGGAGGTACAACTGTACCTCTTGGGTGGAGTTGGGCCCTTTTTAATAACCTCAGCTCAAAAAAACCTAAATTCCCAGGCTCTGGCTTCAGAGTTGTGAAGTCAAGCATGTGAGGTGTGGGGGGATGTGATGTAGTAGGAGGGTGGAGTGCTAGGGTTTGGAAATTCTTCTCTTCGTGAGGTGAGAAAACAATGAGCCTGTGTTTCCATTCTGAGCCTAGAGCATGAGAAGGTGCCTTAGCCAGGAGCAGTGGGAGAAAGGTAAGCCTGTGCTGGTGAGGAGATCAGCAGACACCATCCCCTGCACTGCCACTTGGTGCTCACAGCCCCAGTCCCAGGACTCACCTGGACATCGAGGCATTCATGGCGAGGGCAGGGTAGGGGTGCCGGAAGCTGCCAGGAGGAAGGGAGTACATGGGCTGTCCTTGCCTGGAAGAAGCAGGGCAAGAGACTTGTGTCAGCCTACTGACCAAAGTGGGAGTGGTCAGGAAAGAGGAGAGACGGTTGGGGAAAAGATGAGAAAGAAAGGGCAGGATGGAGGAAGGGTTGGGAGGGAGCAGCTGGGGAGAGCAGGGAGGTCTGAGCCCTGACTTTGGTGGGAGGACTCTGCCATGGGATGGGGGTCTGTACACAGACCCCAGGGCAGCCGGGAGGCACAGAAGGGAGGGCTCAACATACAGAAGGAAGGAAGGTAAGAAAGGCTGAAAGTTTCCTTACTGTGGGACGAGCCAGCCGAGGGGGTGAGGGATTTGTCCAACGGCTCCAGGAGAAAGTGGATAGTATGGAGATAGTTCAGATGGGTGAGGAGGTCGGGGGATTCCTGTTTCCAAAGAGAGACCTATCAGTTCCCTGGCCTTGCCTTAACACCTGAAAATAATATCAAATGTAGACTCCTTGCCCTGTACCCCTGGTGTCCTGGCGCCTGGACAGCCCTTTCTTTACTAGTCGTCTTGCCCTCTGTCACCTTCCTAGCTCACTGCCAGTTGGTAGAGGACAAATTCAGGGAAGGCAGGACTAGTGCAGCCTCTCTTTGGCTACCTTCAAGGGCTGGGGTAACTAGCACCATCCAGTAGGGGACAGGAAGTCTTGAAGTGAGGGGCTCCATCTCTGCCAGGCAGAGTTAACTCCTACTCCAAAAAACTTATCTCACTCATGGAGAAATAAAATTCAGCTTCCCAGTTCATATTTGCTCTACTGTCTGTAAGTTTTAGTAACTGTGATTTTGCTAACGAAGGATCCCAGAATTTGAGCCTTAATAGTTCTAAAATTTTATGGATTATGGGTCTTCAGGAGGACAGGTGAGCAAGTTGAAAAAAATAAAATAAAAGCCAAGTCAGCTTCCTGCTTTACAGCTGTACTTATAAGACTGGAATCCAGGTCTGTCTGACCCCAGAGCTGTCAGGTTCCCTGAGGAGACTTCCCCAGCACCCCCTAGCCCCATGGTCCAACTTGAGTGGCAGCGACTCACCTGTCTTTGGATCAATCTCTGGGGAGAGGTGTGTGGGAGGGGAGCCAGGGGAGAAGTGGTCGTTGCTGTAGGTAATGAGGGGCGTCAACGGGTGCATGTGATGTGGGTGCTGAACAACAGGAACCTTATTGGACTGAAAGACAGAGAGAAAAAGACTAGGGACCATTGCCAAGGCAATGAGAGTAAAACCAGTGGTTATTTACTGAGTTAACTATGCAGCAGGTGTTTACCATGCAAGACCCCGTTTGGTTCTCAAACAGCCCTTGAGAGAAAGGTGGCTGTCTACACACACTCTCCAACACGCCCTCTTCAAAAGCATCAAAAACACCAATGACTTCATATATACGGTGATGGCATAAGTCATAGGCTGCTGAATTTTAAACCATGCTCTGTGTAATCACAGGGAGTTTAAAAGGGTTCAGCACATGCATTTTCCAAATAAACTTTGCCAACAGAGTAGTTTTCAAGCCTAAGCTGGAACAGGGCAGCAAGGGAACTGTCAACACCAGACCTCATATATTGTCACATTCATGTTTTACAGAGACAGTTTGAGAGCACTTAAAACACTGCTCACCTAATAACCACACTCATTTAAAATAGCAGTGAAGGTAAGGAATACCAATGCTTTTATATAGCTTTCTATATAATTTATATATAAAACATTTATAATTTTATGACTACTAAGAAGGATAAAAAACTGGCATGCCAGCGACACATCCTGGATTCAGAGATGCAGAAATGGAAGAATACTGCATTCTAGTATTGTAAATGGAATTAAGTTGTTTTATCCTGACCTGACTCGAATGAAAGATTTTTTAAGATAAAAAGAGCTAGAATGTATTGTGCTACATTGAGCTACACCAATACAAGCACAGTAGTATCTAGTCCTTACTACAAACTAGCAGAGAAGGAATGATTATCCCCATTTGAGGGGAGAGGAAACTGGGCTCAAAAAAGATGGAGTGATTTAGTGCAAAATCCAGAGCTGGTAAACCGCAGACTAGATTCTGCAGCCTTTATAAACACCTTGAACAGCTGGACACGGTGGCGTGTGCCTGTCAGCGGCAGCCTACAAAGCCAGGGATCGTGGTTCAAGTCCCGCTTGGGGTAACGTAGTGAGACCTAGTTCCAAAAAAATAGCTGGGCATGGTGGTGCATGCCTTTAATCCCAGCTACCTGGGAAGCTAAGGCTGGGGATTGCTTGAGTCTGTGGTACCCCAGGCAATGTGGGCCTGTGGTTCCACGAGCAAAAATAGCAAGACCTAGTCTCAAAAAAATATAGATTAATAAAAAAAAAGACAATAAACATCACCTTTTTCTGGAAAATAAGGTAAATGAGATGCAGAGATTTGTTTTAATAAGAGCTATGTAAAAAGGGCTGGGCACAGTGGTGCGTGCCTGTAAGCAGCAGCCTAGGAAGCCATGGCGGGGATCAGGAATCGCGGTTCAAGTCCCTCTCAGGGCAACGTAGTGAGACCTAGTTCTAAAAAAAATAGATGTGCATGGTGGCGCACACCTGTAATCCCAGCTACCTGAGAAGCTGAGGATGGGGATTGCTTGAGTCTGTGGTACCCTGGCTAACGTGAGCCTGTGATTCCATGGGCAAAAACAGTGAGACCTAGTCTCAAAAAAAAAAAAAAAAAGCTATGTAATAAGGATGATGATGCAGAAGCAGTTCAAGGGCTATGACCTCAAAACTGCTGTGTTCCTCTTTGTATTTTTCATTTCAAGATTCTACAAACCTTTTTCCCTTTCATATGTTGTCTACTTGATGCTTATGATGCAAAATCTGATCTGGGCATCTCCCATGTGCAGACAGCAGTGTTGCTGCATTTTCAGAAGGCAAACAGAGAGAAGAGACAGAACTGGCCCCCAACCTGGGGATGCTCCCAGGCTCAGACAGGGGTGTTCTGAGACAGGACTCAGACTCAGAATGAATTCAGACTGTTCTCATGCACAACCACCAGGTGGCGTTGGCAAGGAGCTGGCCCCTGGTGAGGAAAACAACTCAGCAAATTCCTATCCTCTTCCTAAGTGGGCTTATCTCATGTACGATAATTTCCAAAATTATTTGCTTCTTAGTTTTCACCTGTTCCTTTGCTAGTTTTTCAAGATGTCACCATGTGCATGAACATACAGCACAAATAAAAGTATAAAAAGATTTTTAGGTCAGATTTCTAGGAATTTGATACATTTAAATGATTTCTTGGAAACAGTTTCTTGGAAACAGTTTTGCCTACAGGGTAATATTTAGTTTCAGTCAAGCAATAGAAATATTACTAATGTGACAGTAAATGATTTAAAAATTGTTTATTTAAAACACACACACGTAAAAACCCCTATGGCTTAAGAATATAATGAACCCAAACTGTGTAAGAAAGAAACAAATTGTATCATAAAACATTTAGAAAACAATCATACCAGCCTAACCCAGTCACTAATATCATTTGGCATATCTCCATTCATTTAGACTTAGTTCATTTGTTTCTTAATACACTTATTTATGTCATATATAAGCAACTTCTTTCAATTAAATTCTTTACAGCTTTTTCAAGGTACCCTGACAAAATAAAATTGTAGGACATTTAAAGCATACATGAGAATCTGGTATCTGTGGACAGTTGTCTTAAAATATGAATAGTACTGTGAAATCCTGTCTTTCTATCTGAAGACATGCTGTTGTGCTTAACCTCATCAGAAGCTGGCAAATAGCACTAAATAGGTGGCTGAGTTAAGTACAAAACAGGGAAATAGGAGTTAAATTTAAATGTTCTGGGAGTTTTTATTGGTTCACATTAGGTAGCATCTTTATATAGAAAATGGATTGGGAGGTGGTGGATTTGTAGAGGAAAAAAAAAAAGTCAACTTCCTTGGTCAACCTGGAGGGTCTGACTTCTGGGGTTGATCAATGAGAATAGCTCTTAGGGGCTGATTCAGGGAAGGGTCTCATTGGAAACTAAATCCCAATAAAAGTTCATGCTCTTACTCTTACCTCCCCTCAGGGGTAGGATGTCTGTGTGTAAACTCAAGCCAAGGAGAGGGACTAGGGAAGCAGGGAACCTCTCTTCACCTCAGTGGCTCACTGGGCACAAGTGAGGGCAAAGGTGCTCACAGGGCAAGTCAGCTGATTTATGTAGTTGGGATTCATTGAGAGTACCTAGGAGCATCTCAGTTCTGAGTCCAGTCCAGTCCCACCAACCCTGCACTACCTTAGCTCAAATGTTTGTTAAACTCCTGGCCTCCCAGGAAGCAGTACGTCTTTGCTCCTGGTGTTAAGGGTTGAGTTTCAAGCTCAAAGAGAATCAGAAAGACACACCATGGCCACAGCTGGAGCAGCCACTTTTCCACAAACCACCCTCCATGAGGCCTTCAGGTTCCTAGCAATCATTCATTCTTCTCTTTTCTTCCAAACCCTGATTTCAGAGATGAGAAGGACCAGGGTTTGTGGCACAGGCCAAGAACCTTCACTCTGTGGCATCAGCCCCAAAGCAGTCACCTACCAGCTGACATGCTGCCCAGGAAAGGTACTGAGACTTTTAGTGGACCAGTGGTTTTTGTGTATTTAAGAAATCTGTTTTAGCCACATTCAACTCTGTTTACTATGGAGACAATCTTCTTTTAGAACAGCCAGACTTGCTTGGAAAAAAGGGACACTGGAGTTTTTCCTAAAACAATGTCCACAGGAAGGAGGATGAGACCTAAGGTTCAGAGGTCACGAGGGGACCTGTTGGCTTAAGGAAGAGCTGCCTGCTGAGAATGTTCACCTGCAAAGAAAGAGGATCTCCGAGGCCCTCTAACACCAGTTGTAACATTCAGTGTTACTTTGATTCTAAAATCTGGGACAGAGTACATGGCCTTCTGAATTTTTTTTGATCCTAGGACTCAGTAAAGAGTGTCAGCTTTGCTAGGTTCATTTTGGCTTGTGCTTTTCTTAGTAATATTTTCAATCAAAGGTTTGCATTTACTTGCTATATTTTTTTTCTGGATCATTTTAGTTAAAACCAAGTAATCTATAAATCCAAGTACTCTGGTCTCGGGTAAACTGAAGTGTGCTGCAAACTTACAGCTAAGTCAAGTCCCTGGGGGGTTCCTTACATTGCCTATACTAAGGATTAATTTCTTCTCACCCTATATTTTCAGATTAGAATATATAAATGACAGTGGGTCATCCCTCCCTGCCATACCTGTACTTCAATATAAGGTCCATGCCTTTTTTGAGGGTAATCAAATGGATTCATTGATCAATCTCTTAGAGAAAACTTTCTCTGCAAGTATCCCATTCCAGTCCCTTGAGATTTTTCCTCAAATTTTTTATACATCTCCTTTCTCCCCCTGTTCATGGCACATCATTTAGACAGGAAGTGACGAGAAGCCATCAAGTTGGAACAGATCTACCTTGTCATGAGGTTTTCTCCTTGTCATTCTCTTATGCCACCACTTGGGACTCCTCACCACTCCTCTGTAAGGCACCCTCCCACGTCTCTCTGGAGGGAGTTGGCTGACTGCTTGGTACAGAAAGTAAGGTCGAAGGATTTTACATATGCTAGAAGCAGGGGCAAATGGGAGCTTGACTAAAGCTGGGGCGGGGGGAGGGGAGAATTCCCCTTCCTTGTCCACATAAACACATCTTGCTAACAAATACTAATTTAAAGGCAGGATGCATGTTCTCTGATGATTGCGTCATCCTATTAAGGTATGAGAATTTGAACAAATATCTCATTTGCAGGCTTTTCCTTTACTGAATGAAATGGAAATTTATATTTTCACTTATTGGGCAAATGCCTGCAGAGACCATCTACTACCCAGCAGGTGCTGAGTTGGGCAGCCAAAGGGCTAGAAGTTGATAAAAGCAGAGATGGAAAGAACCTGGGTCTCTGATGACACGGCTGAACTAACTGGTTCAATACAAGAACAACTAGTATTTATACAGTTACATCTATGGCCAGGTGCCAGGCGCTGTTCTCAGTAGTTCTTTGAATGCCCTGGAGACTCTTTTCTATTTAGACAAAAATATCTGCCCTCATAGTATTTATATTCTTAATGGAGAGACAAATAATAAGCAACATTAAGTAAATAAACAATAGATTTGTAGAGTTTGTGTTAAAAGAGAAAAAAAATCAGTCGGGGTGGGAGAGGAGAAATGAATGGGGAGTGGGTTATAAGTGGCAGAGGCAGACCAGGAAGAAATGACTTTTACGTAAATACCTGAGGGAAGTGGGAGGTGGGATGTGTAGATATGTGGGGCAAGAGCATTTTGGCAGAAGGAACATCAGTGCAGTGACCTTGAGGTGGGCAGCATGCGCAGCACGATTGAGGGATCCCAAGGAGGCCAGTGGACTAGAGTAGAGATAAGAAAATGAGGAGATGAAGAGCTCTGTTAATGTATTAGCAAATACTTTCTGAGCTTGTAATACAGGGCAAGCGGTGGGCTGCAGGCTATGAGAGACACAAAGATAAATCAAGAGTTTACAGAGCAACAGGAGTGATAAAATGCTCAGGGAATTGGAATATGCTCCAGGTCCTCTTAGCAGTGATGCATTTTTAAGGTCTGCAGATTGAACCAGGCATACAATTCTTGTACTACATCTTTCCTTATCAAAGCTTTCTCTTCCCCACTTTGGTGTGGTAAAGAACCTGGAGGATACCTTTATTTCTGTCCTTCATTCTGCCGCCCCCCTCCCTTCATTTTCTGCAAGTGATGACTATAGGGAAAAAAGTCTTTCAAATAAATTTATTGCGAGAACATGTCTATCGAGGGGAACATCAATGTTCATGGAATTCAGGTAAGCTCTTTTAATGTGTAAATTCCAGTTTTTGTTTATAAATTCCAGTTTAACTTTCTTCTCTTACTGCCTTTGATCATTCTCATGTGTTCAGATCTCTTCTTTAGAAACCCGAATTGTAGATTAGTTTTCTGGTTCTGCTCCTGTGAAACCGCAGGCTCTCATTGCCCGGGGGGTACCACAGACTCAAGCAATCCCCAGCCTTAGATTCCCAGGTGGCTGGGACTACAGGCGCGTGCCACCACGCCCAGCTGTTTTTTTGGAACTAGGTCTTGCTACGGGCCCCAGGCAGGACTCGAACCATGATCCCTAGCCCCTGCTGCTTAATAGGCTGAAGCTTACAGGCATGAGCTACTGTGCCCGGCCCCGTCATGTTTTTTTTTCAATCACTGTTGTCACATATAGATTTGACTGGTCACAATGCCCACTCTGCTCCACAGAAATTACTAAACAGGGAGATGCAAGAATTTCATTAAGGCCAAACCTCATCAGCAGAAACTAGTGAAAGGAATGATGGCAGTAGGTAACCATCCATACCTGCCCAAACTAGTGGGTGAACAGTTGATAAGAAATGAGACACTTACATAGTTTCTAAGCCTTTCTCCAGAGCACTTAATAGTTCCAAAGAGAAAAAAGCTAGCTGTAGTGTAAACACATGGCAGGCTCCAGTTCAGCCAAGTGATCAGAGCAACACCACCAGTTTGGGAACAAATGGACATGCTAGCAAGGCTGGACCTGACAGGATGCAAGGACTCAACACCAGCACAGTCAGCATCTGGATAAACTCAAATAAACTGAAGGCGACCATATAGAAGCAGCAAACAAACCTAAGTTGAGGGACAACATAGCTACTCTGTGCTGGGCAACATAGCTACTCTGTGCTTCTCAAAAAAGGCCAAGGTTAGTAAAGATGAAGACTAAGGAACTCAGTGACATTAAAGGAGACAAAAAGCACAGCAAGAACAGGTGACGTGCGACCTGGGCTATGCTCTGCCTGAGAAAGCAGTGGCTCTATGGGATACTACTGGGGAACCTGCTGAATTCTTAACATATATTGTGGTCAGGTGATAAGAGGAAAGACTGATTTCTTGATTTTGTAAGTGTGCAGTAGTCACTGTAGTATACAGGGACTTTATTCTTTTTTAAAAAAAATGTATATACATATATATATATATTTTACATCTTTGTATTCCCTAGGGATCACCCACCACCTTCCCTCCCTGACCACTCCCTCCCATCTAAGCCCTCCCACCCCCCACCAACCAGTTGTGTACTTTAGTTTGGTTGTTAGCTTGTTTTGACTTTTCCTCTTGACCTTTTGCTTGTTTTTCCTATGTTCCATATATTAGTGAAACCATTTGGTTTCTTTTTCTTTCTGACTTGTTTCTGCTAATATGTTTCCTCTAGGTACACCCATGTTATCATAAATTCATCAAATGTGTCATTTTTAATTGATGAGTAATATTCCATTGTGCATATATACCACATCTTTTTCATCCAGTCATGTCTTGGGACATTTGGGTTGTTTCCATGTCCTTGCAATTATAAATAGTGCTGCAGTAAACATCCATGCACAGGTGTCCCTTTGTATCAGTAGAGAGGTCTCTTTTGGGTAGATTCCCAGAAAAGCGATTGCTGGGTCAAACGGTAGTTCCATTTTCATTAGTTTGAGGGTCCTCCACACAGCTTTCCATAGTGGCTGGACCAGTTTACATTCCCATCAGCAGTGTTAGAGTGTTCCTTTCTCCCCACATCCATGCCAGCACTTGTTGCCTGTTTTTTTGATGTGGGCCATTCTTACTGGTGTAAGGTGGTGTCTTATTGTGGTTTTGATTTGCATTTCACAGGGACTTTATTTTCAGCAAATGCATCTAAAGTATTTAGAAGTAAAAGGGTATGATGATGTCTCCATTGCAACTTAAGTTGTTTAAAACCACTTGCGTGTGTGCATGTGATAAAGAGAGGAAAGGAGAGAGAGAGGTAAAAAAATGGTGCAAAATTCTGAATTCTGAAGACTATATATGGGGGTGGGGGGGAAGGGTTCCTAGTATTTCTCATCAATTTCCCTAGAAACTTAGGATTATATCCAAACACAATTTTAGTTAAAAAGAAAAAAGAATACTGTGTGATAAGATTTGAAATCAGGATTGGAGAACAGAGAAACAACAGACTGCATGATGACTTTTGAGGTTTTCTGGGTCTCCCCAGATATACCGTTGAAAAGCTGGAGAAACTATGTACAATTTTAGAAAGGAAACTCCAATTCTGCAGTTACTTGAGAATCAGCAAGCTAGTAAAGACAGACTCCTCAGCTCAAAGAGGGCAGCCTGGTAGCCACTCCTCAGAAAGAGGGCTTGCAGGACAGGTTTGAGGTAAGTCATGAGCCATGACAGCGTATAGCACACTCGTGAGTGCTCCGAGAACTGAACACCATGGCTGGGTGTTGGCTGTTAATAAAGGCAGTGTTTTGGTTATCATCCAGAAAGCAAGTCACAGATGCATGCAAAAACACCAAAGCAGACAAGAGAGGGGAATGAAATATAAGAATACTTGTGGGTTGTAGAATTATAGGTCTTTTATTGTGTACCTTGGTATCTTCCCAATTGTTCAACACAACACATACATTACTTTTAAGAGTTTGAGAGTTTTAAAAGACTTTGTTAAATCCTGAATGAGTAGAGGGATAGGACCAAAGGTAGAGAGGGATTTAGAAGGGGCATCAACCTTTCCCCAGACCATTCTGGGGTCTGTCCATTCAACAAATGCTCCGAGCATCCATTCTGCCCGGCACTGTGACAGGTGCTGGGTGAACAAATGTGAACAAAACAGATGTGACTCCAGTCATATTCTGGATGTGTACATACTTGTTCTGCAAAGCTGGGCATAAAATTCAGGCAGTAACACTAACCCCATGGCCACCCTGGCCCCATCATCGCTTGTTTATACACATTTCCTTCACATGAGCTTTGCCATGACTCATTAACTGCCTGCAAGGACACAGGCGCTGCTCCCTTCACTTGCCCTTCTCCTGGGCAAACCTTGTCTGAAAATATTTTGCTATTGATTCTACAATAAATGTCATAACCAAATGTTTTCATGTTTTTTTGAGACGAGGTCTCGCTATTTTTGCCCATGGAATGGCAGACGCTATTTTTGCCCATGGAATGGCAGAATGTTACCTGTGGTGCCACAGACTCAAATGATCTCCGGCCTCAGCTTCCCACGTAGCTGGGATTACAGGTGCGCACTACCATGCCCAGCTATTTTTTTGGGAACTAGGTCTTGCTATATTGCCCGAGCAGGACTCGAACCGCTTTCCCCAGTCCCAGCCATAACTCCATAAACTGTCGCTTACAGGCTCGTGCCACCGTGCCTGGCTTTTGTTTTCATTTTTCTAAAAAACCTGGTGTCTAAACCTCCATGACTGCTTCCAGTGGCTTTGAGACCTGGGCCTCACACCTCCAACCTACAGAAAGTGACACCCAAGGAACTGGGATGGCCTCCAGCTCCTGCTTCTTCTTTGCCTTTGACTTGCCACAAGGGTAAAGCATCTTAATTCAGGCTGCCTCTGGAAATTTCCTGGAGAGCTTCAAAAACTTCGGTATCAGCTGTATCCCAGGCCAGCTAAATCAGAAATTGGGGGATTAGATGCTGAGTTCTAGTGATTCATCCTCTATGACCTTCACAAGCTTTCCATCTGCAATGGCACCTGATTCCAGCCCTCCCTACCTCCTACCTTGCTAACTAAGCAGAATTTTAATTGTGCATTCATTCTCTTAACAAGAGCATGGTGGCAGTGGAAAGCGCATACTTACTGTGGGGGCATAATTTTAAACTTGACAACACACTGGCTCATTTATTTGCACAACACTATTGAGGTTAAGTTCTCTCCTCAGTCCCAGTTTACAGATGAGGAAATCAAGACAGAGAGCGAGATGAGGTAATTTATCTGAAGTTGTGCAAACAGAAGGTGGAATGAGGTTCGAGTCCTCTGACTGGCAGCCTCCCAATGCCCACATCACCCTCCCAGAAATTGCAGGTTTTCTTCCTACACACGCCTGGATCTTGGATCTCAGAAGTTGGGATGAGGCATTTTAACCTGAAAATTTTCAATGGTGCTCTTCTCCCCACCTGTAGACTTTTCAAGTTAATTCTATGACTTTCTACCATAAATATTCCTTAAGATTTTGAGGCCTCTTTTCACTTTTCTATATTAAAAGGCAGTATGACACATACAATTTATTGGAAAATTATTCATTTCTTAAATCTACAATGCATCCACTGTTCTAGTTCTCTGTTCTCAGACAAAGCAAAGACCTGTTCCACCATGGAGTTGGCAGCTGATGTCTGTCTGCTGAGACCCCACGTTTGACCGCAGCTGGAGCAATGGTACAGAACTCTGCTGGAGGCTTTCAGGACTTCACATATTTTTATGTGACTAACACTGAGATAACAGGTGAGGGTGAATAGTTGGTTTCCTGAGGGAAAGAAAATGGAAGCTTAGAGAAGATGGAGAATTGATACTGTACATTGATGTCCCTAGGAGCCAGTGGAAGGAAGATGCAGGAAGCAGAGGGTTATAAATAAATAGTATCAGATGTCACCAGTGTTGGGAACAAGTAGAGGAGCGGACTGGACATGGTTTTAGATGCAACTGGAGAGCTGAGCCAGGTGATGGAGGTGGAAGGCCTTGCTCCTGTAAGAGACCGAGCAGTCAACACCAGAGGGGAAACAGGATGATGCTCACCGGCAGACACAGGCTATTTTATTTTTCAGAGGTGGATGACTCGGTGCAACAGGAAGGATGGGAAACTCGAAGTGTACATGTGCTAGTTTAACAGGGAACTCACTTCCTCTGAAAGGAGGTGGAGATTTTAGACAATATGCAGAGAGAGGATGTGTGGAAGGAAGGAGAGGATGCCCTGTCACTGTGGCTCTGCTGGGGAGAATGGGAGGCCACAGGATGGGTGGGGAAGACAACAAAGATTTGGAACAGTTAAGAGACCCGCTGTGCTCGACAAGTCTAGAAGCCACAACATCTGCCACTAGAGGGCGCCTGCATCCCGCACATGCCCATCCCAAACGGGAGCCTGGAGGTTAGAGGCTCCTGCCTGGACTTCAAGGATGCTGTGCACCCGTGGCTGCTCAGGCCTCAGGGGCCAGCCACAGAACCTCTTGGGGCAGCCTGCAATGAACGGCTGGTCCCCCGCGCACTTTTCCCTACACCATCACTGGTCTCTCCCAGAGACTGTCACACAGCCTGGTCCCCAGTGGGACGGTGACAACCATGTGAGAACCACACTCGACACTGCTTTGGAAACCACTCAGGGCTCTGCCAGTGTAAGCCCGTCTCACCATCACCGACAGTCGTGCAGGACCATGGTCCCATTATTTCTTTCTATGTATCTTTCAGTTTTGGTGAAAAAGGCCTCTCAGGATATCTCAAAATATCCTGAATGAGATGAAACGATGTCCCTGGGATATGCTTTAAAATAACCCAATGTGGTTGGAGGGGGGAATATAGATGAAGGAAAGAGATTAAATTTTTCTTAAGAAAGTTTTAAAACAGGCCATGCCAGACGGAGTGTTTTCTAGTTACACCCTCTGAGTCTGAGACTTCTCCACTCACATGAGTGTGAGAACTGAGACTACCAGTTAGCTTGTGGGGAGTGTGGCTCTTAAGGCAAGGGTTACCACCAAGCTCCTAAGAAAGTCCAGGACAGGAGGATGCAAGGTTCTAGGGGCATCTCATGCCTATCTGTGACCTCAGCCTGCTGCACACCCAAGGGAGGGAGGAGGCCACTCACCCACAGCTCCTGCCTCCCAGGGGATCCAGACCTACCCTGCGGCCCGTGTTGCCACAGGGCTTGGCAGAAAAGTTTCAGCTGCTGGCCCGCAGGGTTTTGTTTGAAGGTTTTAATTAATTCTTTCCTAGAACATCCTGTACAGAAGAGCCTTTTCATTGTTGGCCTGAAAGCGCTGAGGGGAGAGAAGAGGCAATACTCAACAAGCTCCAACAGGAGAGAAAGGAGAACATGGCTGCCCAGGTGCCGGGGAGAGAGGGACTGCACAGCAACAGGAAGGGCCAGCGCTGCCCATCTGGGTGGGGCTGCAGCACCAATCACAGAACATCCTGGGGGGGATGGGGCGGAGGTGTTGATGGAAGGAGTATCGCATGGGTAACAACTTACTCACTAGTCAGCAATTAATAGCTGAGTGAGTTACGCCACTAGGCCCTGTCAGCTTCTGGAGGGTGGAGGGAAGACAGCGGCGTGGAATAAGGTGAGTGGCTTTAAGGAGAAACAGACTTACCAAGTGTGCTGGGGATGGTGACCTGGTGTCCTTGACGGTGGCGCTGGAGGGGACATCCAGGAGGGGCCATTTCATCTGCAGGTACTATATAGGTGACAAGAAACATAAAACAGGTGAGAAAGGTCTCTGGCACGCCTGCAATGGCTAGAGGAACTCTGGGGTGGGGCAGCTGGGACATTAACAGCACGTGCTTCTTACAGCTGATGATCACAGAAGGCGACCCCACATTGATGGCCACCACCATCACCACCACCAGGAGCCCCCTGTGTCACTTGGGGTGGAAGGTAGGGGTCATATGACTGCACCACAGACCAAAGTATTCAAAGAACAGAGCAGTGAGGACCAAGTCCTCTTGCCATGGGACAAGCAGGGACCAAGGCCCCAGAGGGGAGCCGTGCCCATTCCTTTCCATCTCTTACATCACTCGCAATACTCCCTAAGAAACGCCTCTTCCAAAGTATCTGGTGAATGATTGAGAAAACAAAACAATGTGCCTGACACTCCCAGGGTCATAGGTAATATCTGTCCATGTTCAAGGAAGGTGAACTTTTACCTCATTAAGTTGTTCAAGGTGAAAAGATAATCCTATCTACTCCATGACTTACTGCAGTAAATCCAAACCAAACAGTAAATTCTCCCCCCTGTCCCCTCCCCGCCCCCCAATAAAAAGCCTCTCCTAACGCTAACTCTAGAGTTAAGCATCCAGGGGTTCTTTTCTTTTCTTTTCTTTTGCAATTTAAACAACAAGATTTATTGAGAAGCATCCAGAAGTTCTGATTCTCACTCTGCTGTGTGACCCTGGACAAGTGTCTTAACAATTCTGGGTTTCACTGTCTTCGCCTGTAAGGCAAGGTTATTATCACTAATTTTACAGGTTGTTAGAAGGATTAGGGACAATGTCAAATGTTGAACACAGGGCTTTGCATGTGGGAGACATTTGACGAATGGCAGCTATTATTTTCATAAGCGAACCATTAGTCTTTGCCAGGAGCAAAAGCACACATGTAGGCTTAGTGTCAGCACTGATATGGCACTGCTGGGCAGCAGACCAGCTCTGCAGCCTCTGGGCAGGATTGCGGAGGCTCCTTTGATAATAAAGTTTCTAATAGGAAGTGGTAGCTCCAGGAAAAATTTCATAGCTAGAAGTCTTTGAATCATTCCTCCCTCTGGTCATTCAGTGTTGGGAGGGGGAAAAATCATGATTCAATCTCCAGTTATGTGCACCGATCAGGGGCTCATCATCAACCATAAGAATAAAGCAAATGGGCAGTGGTTCAGCTTTCTAAAAGGCACCTTTGGGCAAGAGTAGCCCCCAAGGACCCATTCACCAAGGGCTGCAGAGTGGCGGTCAGCAAGAGGGCTGGCCGAGCAGGTGTTGCTACAGGAGGCCTGATGGGAGGTGGGAGTGAAAGGGGTACTGGTAACCCCATGGATGGGGTCAGTCCACTCTGGGCCCACTGGCACCCTGCACCCGACCCCTCAGACTAACTCTTCTCTATGTCTCTGACTGCTGCTGATCTCATCTTCCTCCTCCCTTCCACACCACCATCTCTATCCTACCTAGAGTCCACGTTTTCCAGATGAACTAAGGGGGATGTAAATGCTATTGGCAAGTTAAAAGCACTGGACAGATATTAATGTAATTAGTTAAGACTCATTTCCTCCATGAATAACACTTGTGCCCCCGGCAGTGTCCACATCATTTCCACACACATCACTATCTTATCTTCACAACCCCTCTGCTACTATAGGTAGAGACCCATCTCTTCCTAGTTATCAGATGAGCTCAGGAAGGAAGAAACTGACTGCAGACTCACCCAACTTTCTGCTGAAAATGGGAGCTGGAGCGTGAGTCTCAACTCAAAGCCTGCACTTTGCACTCAACGCAAACCGTGGACTTTTCTCAGTGCTCCTTCTCACTGCAACACACAACTCTGAGTTTGGGCTTTTCTTTGCTCTGATGGGTTTTCTCCCTCCTTTTCTGACACAGTGCACTGACCCAGAGGCTGACTACACACACTGGGTACTGCTGTGGGGCACCTGAGGTGACCCAGTTTACACTTAAATGTGGAACATTACACACTTTTATAGAAGTGACAGCCTAAATATCACTTGTTTTTTCAAAAGTTGAGCTACAATCACAAATATCAGGTGCAAAAGGAAGTGCACCCAACCCACCTCCCTAACACTGAACACTATAGAAGGGTCTCTAAAGTCCCCCAACTCTACAAACATCTGGCTTCCTATTTAGTCATGAGACTCACGACGAACACTCTTAAGCCCTGCCAGCTCCCCAGGGGTACTCTGGCATCACAAGGTGGGGGGTCCACAGGAATAGAGATAAGTCCTAGCTGGGACCCTGCTGACCTTGAGGGTTATTTGGCAGAGCTTGCTTGTAGGGTTCCAGGATAGGAGGGATTCTCAGCCCCATATGGTGGCAGGCCAGGCTGCGTGATGCTTTGTTCTGGGAACTGTCCTGTGCCTAAACATTACAGAATATTTAGCAGAACCTTTGACCTCTATCTGTGAAATGGCATAGCCCATACTCTTATCAGTGACACCAAAAATGTCTCCAAATTTTGCCAAATGTCTCCCAGAGGAGCTGTGGCCCAGTGCACTCTGGAGCTGCAAGAAGTCCTGTGTGCTATGCGCAGGGTCTGTCAGGTACACGAGTGTGTTGAGTGCGTGTTCTCTCCCTCACAGGAGGGAAGGCAGGGCTTTAAGTAACAACTACCATTTTGGGTTATCTATCATGTGCTTAGGTTACTACTTACTAAGTAAGGGCCATGGGTGTCTACAAGGAGGAGACCAGATGGATCTCTTAGTGTCCACTCCCACTCCTACTCACAGGCTTAAACTGGGGCCAGAAGCTGGGAGGGTGGTCAAAATCCTCAGCCCTGTTCACCAGAGCAGTCTGGCAGGTGGGAGAGATGGGATAGTGTGTATGACCCCCTCCCCTGCCCTCACTTTGTCCCCTTCTGTCCCAGCTACACATGGGGTGCAAAGGAAGAATTCATTCTGGAAGGTTGGAAAGGGGAAAACTGTTCCTTCCTCTCTGTCTTTCTGAGATTTGGAAAAAATTGAGAGGGTGGAGTGGGGCAAAAGCTGCTGGAGTCCCCAGCAGCTTAGCTGTGAAACGCCTCTGGGCGGCAGTTCCAGGGAAAGGAGCATTCTAAAGGGCCAGTCCAACTTCCCAGAACCACAAATGGTGGAAGGTGCCAGCCACAGCCCTGGAAGCCCTCCCTCACCTCAGCACCAGGAATTTGGAGGTGGCTAGACAATTCTGAATTCCTGGTTAAAGGCCAGCCCAGTGTTGAGAGGAAGCAAAGCCCTTCTTGGCTGTCATTCTCATGTGAGGCCTGCGCCACCATTGCTCGTGGCTAATCTCTCCCTGGTGGGACTGTGTCCTTGGGGATGAAGATGCATGGCTGAGCCTGGATTCTTCGCATGGTAGTGGCGTGCGGCAGATTAAACTGCTGGTTTCTCCAAGTTCAATATGGGCTCCATCCAGCTGGCTACAACTGATCCCATGGTCCTGAGCAGTGGTCATGGCCAGACTGCAGTCCAGCCACCTCGCTTCTGAGGGATGCACATGGAATGGAAAGCACGGGATTAGGGTGGTGGTCAAGTCAAGGATGACTGAGTACACTGGTAGAACCCATTTCTGGGAGGCCATCCATGGGCTAACTGTTCTCTTCTACTGCTCAACACCAGACCCAAATGGTGAGAATTACCACCCCCGATTTACAAATGCCACTAAAAGGCTACTCTGTGTCATGACTCGGTGAAAGGAGACAGGCGGAATTTGGAAAAGGCCTTTTTTGGGGGTGGGGGTCAGGGTTCCAGGGAACATGCTTGGGTAAGTTCAGCTACTGTGGTTTGCAAGCAAGGGTAAGGCTGTGCTGAGAACCTGTCTTTCCCTTATAGGGAAGGAAACTCCATCCCTATTTAAGCAGTTTTTACCACAACAATAGTAGATTCTCTCTGGAGCTACCAAAACGGTTAGCTTGTCTCCGATTTGCCTCATTCAGAACTATATTTATAGTGACCTGTTTTCTTCAACTGGCACCCCCTGTTCGGCCTTAGTGGCTTGTTCGTTCTTGTAGTACACTGTGGAATGCTAATTACCCGTGTTTTAGGGTTTTTTACTTCTACATTCCTAAGTAGAAGGGAACAAGTTTTCTTTTTCGTGTGCGATACTGTTATCAAGTGTGGCTATCAGTGTTATTTTGACTTTTTTATTTACAACGGGGCTGCTCTTTTTCGGAATGTTCTGGGTCCCCTTTGACTAAGATCTTGGACCCCTCACCAGTGCGTTCCTTGGCAGGGGGTCTCTTGGCCAGGTAGGTTGTTTCCACTGACTCAGGCGCTGGGAAGGGTCCCCCTGAAGGGTGCTCTCACAGGAGAGCCAAACCCCTTTCCTGCAGGGAGGTGGAGGATCGGCCCTACAGAATCCCTGCTCAGCTCCAAGACTGCAGCAGATTAATTGCAGCTGTGCCCTGGAATTTCCCCAACATACAAATCTTCATGATGTAAAACAGCTGGGAGGAAATCCCAGCATGCCCTGGACAGAGGCAGAGCTGCCAATGAGCTACGGAGATTAACCCTCCAACACCCAGAAGGTAGAGCAGTTCCTCCCCCCTGCTATAGCCCCCTTATTTCAAGCTTGTTCTAGTTCTACTAGGACTCTACAGCACTCCTGATACTGCCTACCTTTCCCCTAACCACACGATCCCACAGAAAACCCTTCAAGCAGGGCCCACACTAGAGAAGTCAAGCTGTATATTATGGAATCAACAGCAACAGTCCCAGCAGCAAGAAAACAAGACATTTCCCAAAGCTGCCCAGGTGAGAACACCCCACCCCACAGAATTCGTTCTGCTTCCCCTCTTAGTGGGAGGGACAGGCCTGATGCCCTTCTCTCTGGCTCTCCTATCTCGTGGATTTTGTGCTTCAGCAGCCGAAGCTTACCTAAAGTGACCGGTCTTTCTTGCCATTCTGATCCCCCAAACCTCCCCATCAGTGGGGAGACAGGAGACTGCACAGTGCATACAGCAATACAGGAAAACAGTCCAGAGACCCAAGCTCTGCAGAGCGGTGGCAAGGAGGACATGAGCAAATGCTCTTTTTGCTTCCTTTCAAGGTGACTTTTGACATTTCTAAAGTGAAAAATATGAAGAAACTACCAGTTTTCCTCTAACGCTACATTCTGCCGCAAAGGGGGAGGCAATCATTTCTCATCAGAACAATTGCAATGGCTTCCCAAACTCTAAAGAGTTCAGACTTGTAAAAACTAACCTATCAGATCTCTTTCCTATCAGGTCTTGCTATTTTTGCCCGTGGAACCGCAGGCTCATGTTGCCCGGGGTACCAGAGACTCAAGCAATCCCCAGCCTCAGCTTCCCAGGTAGCTGGGATTATAGGCACGCACCACCACGCCCAGCGATTTTTTTTTTTTTTTTTTTTGGAACTAGGTCTCGCTACGGGCCCCAGGCGGGACTCAAACCACGATCCCTAGCCCCGGCCGCTTCATAGATCTCTTTCCTGCTTGAAATCCTTCCCTGGCAGGTTGCTAGGAGGAAGGGATAAAATCCCCACACTCATCAGCCTTTCAAGGCCAAACTATCCCTCTGCCTTTAATTCCCCAAACCAGCTGCACTGACGTTCTTAGCATCCTCTGTGCCATATTGCTCAGTTGGTACCTGGCCTAGTGTATTCTTTTCTCATGGGAAACTACAACCCCTCCTTCAAAGCCCAGTGCCAAGATCATCTTCCTGGACAAGTCTCCTCCAGCCCCTACCCCCGCCCCTGCAGCTCCCACACTCTCACCTCTGTGGCCCAGCTGGGCTAGAGGTTCCTGGGATGCTCCCCATGCTGTGTTCTTACTATCTGTTTGCCTGTCCTGGCTGTCCCCAGACTGAAAGCTTCTCAAGAGTCACATCTACAGCTTCAATTCCTCACCCAGGAGTCAGCAATCATGTACCCTGATCCTGTTTCCACCTTGTGCTTAAGCAAGTTAATCGCCCCTAAAAGCCCCAGTTTTCACATCTGTAACACTGGGTTGTCCAGTCTCTTCCTGAATCCTTCGAGATGTGAGATGCATACAAGAGTCCTTTCCACTCTTGAACGATTGGTTTTCACATTAATTGGCTTAGTGTTGCCAAGAATTTGTAACTGTAGGTTGGAGGCCGTAATACCCAACTGCCAGTTCCTGGGGGCCTGTTTAAGATCCTCTGTCCTGTCAAAATGAACATAAACTGATCTAAGTTTGAAAGTACATGATCACTGAGCAATGAACTCATTAGTAGGGAGACAAAACCTTTCCTAAGTAGGAACAAATGTTTAGGTTCTAGAAGTCACTGAAAAATGAAATGAAAGTGTAATGGGAGGGAGGGAACTGGTTCGTAAATATGATGGATTAGACAAAGTTCTAGACACAGAAGTATGAATAATAAGGCTTACACTCTCACCCCTGATCTTTTTTTTGAGACTAGGTCTCGCTATGTTGCCCAGGGTAGTCCTGATCCTGCAGACTCAAGTGATTCCCCAGCCTCAGCCTCCCAGGTAGCTGGGATTACAGGTGCCTGCCACCGCACCTGGCTACTTTTTCGAGAACAGGTCTCATGATGTTGCCCAGGGTAGTGTTGAACCCGTGAACTCAAGCATCCCAGGCATCTTGCTTGGATTACAGGTGCGCACCACCACATCCGGCTTCATCCCTGATCTTCTAAAGAATGAGCAATTCCTTGTCTGCTCAGCTGGACTGAGGAACTCGCCCTGAACACCCTCACCCTCTCTGTCTAGCTTTTGCAGGGGCCGCTGGGTCCCT